>PVKE010018239.1:0-29789 GCA_004027555.1 Craseonycteris thonglongyai
GTGTTTACCTGGAGAGGAGGGAGGAGGGGGGAGGGGGGAGGGAGTTTTGTGTGGGGAGGGGGGAGTGGGCACCAGATGTATCGGGTTGGAGGGGGACCTGATTCTGGGAGCTGGGCACATAATGCGATGCATGGGTGATGTGATGTGGAGTTGTCCATTGGGAAACTGATTGTTACCAACCAATGTTACCCCATTAAATTTAACAATAAAATATAATAATATTAAAAAAAAAAAAAAAATTTTTTTCCAGCAATTTATGTTTTATTCTTACATAGTTAATTTAAAGTTAACTAAACAGAGTGAGTCACTTACTAAATGTGGAAAAGCCAAAATGTATTTCATGTTTTAAATATCATCAAATATTATATTTTTAAATGAACTTTAAAACAAGATTGATAATATAAGCATTAATATATGCTAACCTAAAATATTTTTTTACTTTAAATCACTTCTTTATTTTCTCCCATGTAAAAATGACCAAAATAACTTTTTTAAAAAAAATTTTAAGGGGATGTCAGGATAGCTCAGCAGTTGAGTGCTGGCCTCACAATTGCAAGGGCCTAGCCAGTGGAAACCCATATGCTGAACGATGGTGTAACTGGTAATCGCAGGCACAGCTCGGAGGTGAAGGTTCTTGCCTCCCATGCAGGAGGTCCCTGTTCAGTCCCCGCCCCACACAGCCCCACATCCACCTGTGTGGAATGAAACTATGCCACAATCAATGATGTACCACTATGGAGACTGCTCTGGGCTCTTCCCTCTTCTCTCTCTCTCTCTCTCTCTCTCTCTCTCTCTCTCTCTCTCTCTCTCTCTCTCTCTCTCTCTCTCTCTCTCTCTCTCTCAAACAATAAAAATAAAGAAAAAAAATTAAGGGTTTAAAAGAGAATGAATATTATTCTGAGATGGGCTCATGAGATTTTTTTTTAAGTTGGGAAACACAGACATGTGGAATAGTATATAAGACATGACCCACCCATGAAGCATTCATCATTTCACTGCAGACACAAAATGTTTAAAAATAAGTAAGATTAACAACTAAGTGCCATGTTGTATGAGATAGATGAAGTGTGAAAAACTCATGGACACAGTCAATAGTTTAGTGGTTACCTGAGGGTAAAAGGGGAGGTGGGTGGGAGAGTAGGGAGAGGAGTAGGGAGGAGGCATCAAATATAAGGTGATGAAAAGAGCTGATTCTGGGTGGTGAGCACATAATGCAATGCATAGACAGTGTAATGTAGAATTGTACACCTGGAAACTATGTAATTTTTGCCAACCAATGTCACCCCAATAAATTTAACAATAAAAAAATTTTTTATTGAAAAAATAATAATAAAAGAAATCTAAAGAAGGGAAAATATAGTAGGACAAAAATGGGGAAAAGACACTTTAATTTTTGTCTTAAAGGTTGCTATTATTTGGGGTGGGGGAGTAGTAGCCTAGTCTAAGAAAACAACAGGGGTGAAAAAAAAATAAGACAGACAAGAAGGGTAATTGTAGAAAAGGGGTGGAAAGTTAAGAAGATTGAAATGCTATGGTGGTGTCTTGGTTCAGGGCTCTATAACAAACTACCATAGGCTGGGTGATCTAAACAACAAAAACTTATTTCTCACTGTTCTGGAGACTGGGAAGTTCAAGATCAAGGTGCTGGCAGATTTGGTTCCTGGCGAGAGCTCCCTTCCTGGCTTGCCCCTGGCTGCCTTCTCACTGTTCTCACAAGGCAGAGAGAGAAAGCAAGTTCTCTCATTTCTTATATGGGCATTTGAATCCCTTCATGGGGACCCCACCCCACTGACCTCATATAAGCCTAACTATCTCCCAACGGCCCTGTCTCCAAATACCATTGCATTGGAGTTTAGTGTTTCAGCATATAACTTTTGTGGGGACATAAGTCAATCCATAGCATGTAATGAAGAACCAGAATACAGAGTCCCAGGAAAGCCTAATTGAGGTACCGAAATCGGCTGCAACAGGAAATGGTCAAGAGGGAAGGAAATCATTAAGTCTGGTTCTTAGAGAGTTAGGGATGATAGTGGAACAGTGAAGTGGAAATATCAAGAAAGGAGTTAGAAATCAAAAGGTGGCTGAAGTTCAGGTGAAAAACTGAAGTAACACTCAACACTGCATTTTTAAGTATTTTTTTTTCTTGTTAAGTAAGTTTTTTATTATTAGTTATTATTAACAGCCATTATGATACTTAATTTAGAAGTGAGATCAATACCCAAAGTTGTTAAAACATTGGCCCTAGGGGTTCTTCCTATTAATAGCTCGCCTAACACAGTCTCTCCTTGAGATCAATGTGGCTTCTCTCTCTCTCTCTCTTTTTTTTATTTTTATTTTTTATTGTTTTGGACACAGAGAGAGAGAGATACAGAGATAGAGAAGGGGGAGGGCCCAGAACAGTCTCCATAGTTGCACATGGTTGGTTTTTCTTCATAGTTTCATTCCACAGGTGGGCGTGGGGCTGCACAGGGCAGGAACTGGGCCAGGGTCTCACCCCGATGAGAACTAAACTGGGGGCACTCCCCAGTTCAGCATATGGGTCCACATGGGCTGGGGCCGGGATTTGGCCCTCAGTCCCCAGGGCTGCAAAGTGAGTGCTTAACCCACTGAGCCATCCCGGCTTCCCCTGGCTTCTCTTTTTGAATAGCTAAGTGCATCAGCTCTGTCACCCGGTTGCCCAGGTTAGACTCTCCAACTACTAGCTATGTGACCTTGGGCAAGGAAGACCTCCAAGGGTAGTACTGAGAATTACAAAATGAGGGGGATGCCCAGATGGCTCAGCAGTTGAGTGCTTGCCTTGCTAGTTGCAGGGTCCGGGGTTTGATTCCCGGCCCGACCCATGCAAAACCCCATATGCTGAGTGAAACTATGTCACAACTATCACAAGTAATGATGTGCAGCTGTGGAGACTGCTCTGGGCCCTCCCCCTTCTCTCTCTCTCTCTCCTCTCAAAAAAAAAAAAAAAAAAAAAGAATTACAAAATGATTAAAGTGCTTAGTACAGGTTCTTACATTCAGCCAGTATCTGATAAATGTTAGCTGCTCCTGAAAAATATGGTTTGTTTGTTTGTTTTTAATGAAAGACAGGATGCTAAATTCAGACCCTACTTTCAGAAATATCCTTCTTTTGCTGTTTCCTTTATATTCAAAATCCTTAACAGAGCAAGAGAAGAAAAGAGGGAGGCAGACTAAGGAGAAGACAGAGAAAAACGAGAAGATAATTGAGACCAAGTGATTTCCTATCTGCCACTGAGAAGGTGTCAGATGTATCTGCTTTCTGTCTTCCACAATTTGGACAGATTCCAAAGAGCAAAGAGAAGATCAGCTGCAAAATGAAGGAACACATGGAGCAACATGGATGCATTTCAAAAGCATAATGTGGAATAATAAAGGCAAATTGCAGAACAGTTTTACATTGCCTTCCCATTTAGGAAATGTTTAAAAACACATGAAACAGTTCTACTTAATGTTTATTGATATAAATGTGGTTAAAATATAAAAACACTAATGAGGAAGAGACCCACTAATTCTGGAGAGTGGTAAGCTCTGGGCGGATAGAGGGGATGGGAAAGAGGCACAAAGGAGACATCAACTGTGTCTGTAGAGTTTTTATTCTTTTTATTACCCTCTGAAGCAATGGCAAAATATTACCACTTTTAAAATCTAGGTAATAGATACATGGGTGTCACATTATTCTCTTTTCTGAATAGTTGAAATCTTTCCTTGAAAGTTTAAACATATAAAGGAGGACTGGCTGCCTCGTTCTTTAATCTCTTCAAGCTCTCATGTACTTTAGAAATCCACCTGTTCAGTTAAATCACATATATGATTTTCAGAAATGAATGTGCTTCTCAGATTCGATTTGAAAAGAGTATAATGAATCTATTAAGCACAGCTTACGGTTTCTGCTATGTGCACATTACCAAAGTAGATGTCACATTCTGATATCTGGTTGAATGACATGCATTGCCGTATTATTAGGGTTTTATTTTATTTTATTATTTTTCTAACAACTGGTAGCAATAACACCTTTGGAGGTGCTTTGTTAGCAACTTGCTTGTGTGTACCTTAAGATCACCAATAGGTCTCATCTCAGGGGCATACTCCAGCTGTCTGATGGTGGCTGCCCAGAGTGCTCTGTTGAAACAGTTGTGAAAACACTTCTGGGCTCCCCAGGGCAGGCAATGGCCCGTTGGGGAGGTGTGTGAAGGGCAAGGTAGTGAAATGGTACGTAGGTGTCCCGTTGATACTCCTACCACTTTCCTGATGCTCCTCTGCCTCTCTTCCTGCTCCTGCTCCGTCTCTCTTCCCCTCCCCCTCCGTCATGGCATTTCCGTGGTGCTCCCGCCCCATTCCCCTAATCTCTTAGACTGCAACAGCCCTGATTGATTCCATTCTCATCCCCGGCAGTCCTACAGGCTGACAGGTTCCTCCTCTGCTTTTCTCTGAAGCTTCCCAGCCCCGTGCGGGCCAGGTGAGACACCACCCCGCCTCCCCGTGGCACACGCTCGGCATTTCTCCCTTAGTCTCCCATGGGCTTGTTTACCCATCTATCTCTGCTGTGGGCTTTGAAAGGACCCGGCTGGGTCATATTGATCTCTGCACTCCCAGCTGCTGGCACACAGCAAGCAATCAATAAATGTTTGTTAAGTGAAAGAATGATTTAATGAATGGTATCCTCATTTTGCAGAAAAAGAAACGGACTCAGAAGTTGGGATTTTTTTCAAGGTTATCCTTCCTCCATTCCAGAAGTACCACCCCTAAGTTCATCATGCAGTGATAGATAACTGATACAGGTACCTTGTGGTTGGAGGGGCCCTGAGACCAGATAACCTGTGTCGCGTTCACCATGTATCAGGCTGTATGATTTTTGAGTAAGTTACTGAACCTATTCAAGTCACATCCCCTTCTGTATAATAGAGACCATAGTATATTAATAACATGGTTTTTGTGAGGACTAAATGAGCAATCCAGTGGCAGCACTGAATTTAGCTATATTAATATTAATTAATTGACTAATATTAGTGATAGCAAGAAAGTTTAGTTACTGTTACTCAGCTTTCACAGCTCTGCTAACCCTATACACTGGGTTATTGATGCTTCAGGTTTTTTTTCAAAGAAGTCTGGAGAATTCTTTCCCTTACGGGAATAATATAGAGATGAACATAAAAATATCCAAAAATCTTTTTGAAGCAAATGACTATTTAACTGCCAAATATAGAGAACTATTTCCATTTTATTCATGTTGGTTTTATAGTAAAGAACAATTTTAGGGGAAGCCGGGATGGCTCAGTGGGTTAAGCGCTCACTTTGCAGCCCCAGGGACTGAGGATCGAATCCCAGCCCTGCCAGTGCGGACCCATGTGCTGAACTGGGGAGTTCCCCCAATTCAGTTCTCACCAGGTGAGACCCCGGCCCAGTTCCTGCCCTGTGCAGCTCTGCCCACCTGTGGAATGAAACTATGTGGAAAAAACAATGATGTGCAACTATGGAAACTGTTCTGGGCCCTCCCCCCTTCTCTCTGTCTCTGTATCTCTCTCTCTCTCTCTCTCTGTCAAAAACAATAAAAATAAATCTTTAAAAAAAAAGGATTTTATATCATGGAGAAGTCAAATGAAAACAGAATCTGTGCTCTCAGATTCAAAATATCAAAAAAATGTGAGTTGATAGAATCGAATTTGTTTTTTGCAGTTTCCTTCACACAAAGGCCTCCAACAACCTTCTGCAGCCAATTATTTTGTGCGTGGAAATGCCAGGGCGCTGTGCAGGTGGCAATCCATCACAAAGATGCAGCCTGAACATGAAGAGCACGGGGCTCATCATTGGTGCTTAAAAGGCTTCTGCCTCCTGACACCAAAGCCCACAGTGTCAAAAGTTTGATGGGATTTGCTCATTAATTCCAAGCCTGAATGTTCAGTTACCCTGTTTTCATTTCTTATGGGGGATGCTGTTTTTCTCCTACTGGGAGCAGTGGACCTTGTGTGGTGGTGGGAGATCTCCCACCCACCTCACCTCCATCTTTTCACTGCTGCATCACAAGGCCTAGCCCAGACATCTTACTTGTCTCCTTCTGCTGCTCTCGCCTCTTGCCTGCACTGCTACCCTCAGGGAGTTAGGCTAGGGGAAGGTCTGAGCCAAGAACCTCAGGATCACTGAGTGAAAGTCATGGCCAGCAGCCTAGCACAGAAATGTCAGTGTGATCACAGATTCCTTCTGTAGCCCACTGCGGAGTCAGTATTTCTGCCAGACAAGTCACAGATGAGTTTCTGTGATGATGTCAAGTACAATCACTGGGATCCGTGGAAGAACACACATAAGTGACCTGTACAGGGATGAAAAGCCTTTAACTGATCTATATGAGAAGAGGTTAGAAAGATCCAAAACTAGGTAAGGGGATTTGGGGAACTATCTACTTCCTCTAAAACAGGACACTGGAACGCCTCAATGTGCTTCAGGGACTGCAAACCCCTTCACTGTATGCGCAGAGTATTATAGGTATTCACAGATATAAAGGAATATCAGATACTCCAATGGCTTGACCAAGACAACACAAACAAAAAAGGCCAAGAGCCAATGTTTAGGGGAAGAGTCAAGGTTTTTTGTTGTTGTTGGTAGTGTTTGTTTGTTTGTTTTTTATTAAATCAACTGAAAGTCAACAAAATCAGCGAGTGCTCATGCAGCCCAAATCTGCACAGGAATGAGGAGCTGACACAGCATTCCTCTCGAGTCTGGGAAAAATTTCCTCTCTGACTCCCTGTCTCCCCCAGTTTTTCCTTCTCCATTAGGAATAAATGTCAATGAGTGCCATCTGAAAGTCAGTGAGAAATGGATCCCTGAAGGAACTTCTGTCCTAAACATTAAACTTAAATCTGGATTCCCGTCAAGATCTCCTGTCAAGTTAAACCCTTGCATGAGAGCTATCTAATCAGATGATGTTTTCTCAGCCTTAGATGTTGTGAATAATTGCTTCGCTTCCTTGTTCAATGAAATATGAGGTAAGTTGTTACAACTTGCAGCAAAGAGAGATTTATGCCCCTGACGTACAAGTGAGCATAGTGTGCACATTTCCTTTCTAAGAAAATAAGGTTTACCTCAATGCACTGAAGTAGAGTTCGATATTCATAATTATAAGCCATAACTCACAGTATAAATTTTCTTGAATCAGGAATTTTGCCCTAGAAGAGATTTTAGATTAAGGTATACAGTATCTTGTCACTTTTATAATTCAAGAAAGGAGGAAAATTATATATGTGATTGTAATTCTTCTTTTTTCAAAACTTTAGATGAATTAATTGCAGAATCCTGTCCTGGGTTACCAATTGGACCTGCAGCAATCACACGGTTGTATGTAGAGGTGCCCTTGGAGATTAAATTCATCATTATCAATAAGAATGCTTAACAGTTATTGAGCACTCACTATGTACCAGGCATCATAATAAACACTTTACATATAGTATGCCATTTTATCTGCACAACAACCCTCCCAATCACTATTATTATCCCCATTTTACAGAAGAGAAAATTGAGTTGTAGGGACATTCAGAAATTGACCAAAGGTGCACATTTAGTAAGTGATAAAGCAGAGAATTGGGGCCAATCTGATCTGTTTTATTTCATGATCTACTCTGAACTACCATGACTATCCCTGAAGTTGAGACTATAGCTATCATACTGCCATAAATATTCAGTGAAAATAATGTTAGTAACCTTTCAAACAATCTCACCCAGCATTACCCCTCTTTTTCAATGAGTCTAAGTAAAATTTTGAACAGTGAACCAGTTAGCTATTGTTGCATAATAGATTCTTTCAAAACTAAGCTACATTCAACGGTAAGTACTTGTTTTTGCTCATGAGTCTATATGGGTCAGCTGAGCAGATCTTCAGGTCTCCCCCGGACTTACTCATGCACCTGAGGTCTGTGTGGTTCTCATCCTCCAGCAGGCTAGCCTGGCCTTTTGCATATGGTAGTGGGAGGGTTTCAAAAGCAAGCAAGAGATTGCAGAAGAGTACAAGGCCCCTAAAGGCCCAGGCTTGTAACTAACAGATGCCACGTTCTATTGGCCAAAACAAGACACAAGGCCAGCCTGGCGTCAGAGAGGGCAGGGACTAGAAATTCTCATTGCAAAGGGTATGGATACAGGGAGTCATTAATGGGGGCCATCGATGTAATCACTCTCTCACAATGAGTAGCTATGAAAACAGTAAATCTCCTGTTTGACAGCGATAGCAATATTGGTTGAATACAGAGTACATGTAGACTCTGTCACAACTGCTCTATCACAATCTCCTCTTATATGCGATGAAAATAAAGCTTAAAGAGATGAAGAACAGTTGCCCACAGGCCAGCTCTTCTGCACAAAGAATGTAGTCTTAGCTTTCACTGGTTCAGTCCAACCAGCTGGGCCCTGAACCAGGGGCTTGGGTAGCTTCTTTTCTTAAAAAGCACAAAGATCAATCTATACCTACCTGGTCCCAAGTGTGTATTCAGAGGGTTTAGGCCTTTGATTTTCAATCTTCCTCATGAAATTTACAGCACCCCAGAGTCCATGACTCTGAGCAAGCACCTCCTCAGCTTATTGCTTTGGCAATAAGCCAAATTCCTAATTTCAACGTGTGTGTGGTGCCCTGCGGGATAAACAAGAAAAGCCTCTGCTATTGGCTTTCATGTCTTCTAAGTATATTGGAGGAAAGCACGGGGCGAGGGTCCAGGCCCCTCTCAGGGCCTCTGTTTCTTCATCTGCATATAATAAATATTTAACCTGACCCTGCTCTCTCACAGAATATGAAACAGTGGGTATGAGCATGCTTTCCCAAGATAAAAGGTAGGACCTGGGACATGAGGCAGAGCAGAGGATGCAAAGAAGCAGAATAGAACAGGAGACAAGAGGGAAGAATAGGGTCCTAGAGAAGAGAAAAGGTGGAGTTAGGCTGCATAAACTTTCCCAGACCCCTGTGTGTAAAGCAGGCAGACCCTCACTCACAAGTAATACATTAGCTACACTGCCCCCTGCTGACCACAGTGTATAAGCACACAGACATTGAAGAGCGAGTGAGAACAATGAATTTGGGTTTTCAGAGACCACCAGACCGACCACAAAGGTATCTAGGAACCTATGAGGACTTTCTGTGTACTTACTTATTAGGCCTAATTCAGAATCTGCCTCCTCCACTTCCCTTTTTCCCAGGGATTAGAGAATCGGCATCTGTTCCTTTCCCTTAGGCATGGGTACCATCCACTCTCTAAGTATGGCTCTAACGGGGATCCAGTGTTTCCAGCTTCTCCGTTCTTCACAAAGACAAAGCCCAAGGGTCATATTTCTTTCTAGGATTTTATTACTAGTCACCATGGGGAAATAGCGGGGAAGGGGAATTGGTGGGAAGTGGGTGGAGAGGGAAGCAATAAAGCAAAAATTTCAACCCCATTAGAAAAAAATGAAGTGACTTGCCCAAGGTTACAGAGTCAGTAAGCAAGAGAGCTGGGATCCAAACACGGGCTTTCTGGCTCCAGAACCCACCTGCTTAATCACTAGGCTATGCTGCTCCTCACTACAAAGGAGTGAGAGTGATCTGTGTGGCTTATGGGCTCTGGGAGTTAGTTTGGGTTTTAATCCCCACTGGTCCTCTCTGTCATTTGCTATCTGTGAGAAGTTGGACACTAACATTCTCGAAGCTTTAGTTTCCTCATCTGAAAAATAAAAAGAATAGAATCTACCTTAGATAATTATGACAACTATTAAATAAAACGATGAATATAAACCACATTGCAGAGTCTGACACCACCGAGCACTTAATAATAACAACTCTTTCATTATATTTTTTCAACTGTACTGAATCTATTTGTTGTTGGCAGAAACCTAATTTTTTTTAACCCCTGGTTCTGTCTTTAACTCACTATATGACTGAGGAGTTATGGCTCATTTGGATTATAGCTCCTCTATTGCCAATACCAATGGACAATTTTCCATAGACAGTGAGAGTAGCCCTTTAAAAACAATATCAAATCACTTTGCTTCCCTGCTTATAGCTTTCCAATGGTTTCCCACTGCACAGAGAAAGAAATCTAAAACACTTGTCCTGACTCCCAAAGCTGTACATGACATGACCACTGCCCCCCTCTCTCACTTTATATCTCACCTCCCCCACACTCACCGTGATCTCATCACACAGGACTTCTTTCTGTTCTTGAATAGAACAACTTATTCCCACCTATTGTATTTTCCAGAGAAGCAGCCAGAAATCCCTTCATGTTGAACTTTGCAAGGCTGACTCCTTCCTGTCATTCAGATTCCAATTCAAATATTCATTATAGAGGCATGTTCCCTTATCATCATGTCAGTCCAACCCCATTCTCACCATGGTCTCGTCACCACATTTTGTCTTCTGCCCAGTAGTCACAACCATCTGAAACTATCTTGCTCATGTAGTTACTTGACTGGTTTTCTCTCTGTGTCATTCCATCAAAATGTAAACTACGTAAGAATAAAGAGTGTAATTAGAACTTCTTCTGTTTTGTTTACTGCTGTGGCCCTGTAGTAACACAAGCTCAGTATCTGCATTTAGTAAATCTTTAAGACATAGAGGTTGAAAAAAAGAGGTAAAGATTTAAAAATATATAAAGAGATAGAGGTTGAATTAATAAATGAAGGAATTCAATTAGCCCAAGACTCATTTATAAAACAAGGTTATTTGGATGTAGTGGTATGAAAAGTTCTTTCCAGCTCTAAAATTCCTGAAGAAGAACCTTCAGGAATCTTCAGGTACTGAGACAGTACAGAAAAGACAGTGAGCAGTGGGCCTGGATTGTGGAATTCTAGAAGATGTTACTGATAACCGATGTTTGACAAATCATGGGAATGAGGCTTTAATTATTTTCCACATAACTTAAAAACACACATTTTATCCAAATGTCCCTCAAAACTTTTCCCATTGTAATGTTTCTTATTTTCTATATCCCCAACACAAGCAAAGGGGCACTATCAGAAGAGATGGTGGTTGACATTGGCTGATGTGACCTTTGTCTCTAATCCAGAGAGATTTGTTGACTCTCCAAGTTCTCATTTTATAAGTATTTTCTCCTAAGAATGTTCTATCTTATACCACCAGAAACAATAAAAACCTTTTCTAGATGGCCTGTGTTTCCTTTTACAGCTAATTAATTAATTTTAAAAAACAAGTATTCAGCACCTATTATGTGCAGCCAAAAGAAGATCAAAAGAGATGTCAATAGAGAATTCATTACCAAACATCAAAATCATGTAAATGCTACTTGTTAACTATGATAAAGATGATGGCAAAATATTCTCAGGAATCCTGTTTAGTAGGTAAGAGAATACAGGCTGAGAGTAGAACAATACTTATTGATGAATAACAAAGGATAAGAACTATTAACCCACAAGTAAGTAAAGATCAGAATGCTTTCCACACTTAACCTCTTTGAAGCCATCCTCTTCTGAGGCTTTGATGTTTATGGGGTTCTAATTAATATGTTTGATTAGAACTTGAGAAACTATGGGGAGCTGAGCCTATCATTTCTACACAGAAAGAACTGGCTCCCTTAAAATCCCAATGTGGTCTCCAATGCACACATTAATTTCTGCTCATCTCTGGGGAAAAGAGGAATAAATATGCAAAAACAGAAAAGAAGAATAGCAAGAGACAAGTGAGCCCTCCGGCAATGCACAAAGCCCTGGAACAGGCAGTTGTGAAAGGGAGGAGACTGTATCCGCTTCAATAGCAGATAAGCCTTGTCTTATTTTTCTTTGCTCATCTGACCAGGTACTCCATAAATGTCAGACAGAGTAGGAGAAGAAGTAAACACGTTGTTATGAAAAAAGAAGGGAGCCATCTGGTTCATGTCAGATGTCTGGACTGCAAAATATTGCAATGCCCAGGTGACCTTGGGGGAAGCTTGCACTGGCATAATATTCACCACTTATGTAGATATATTACAGTCACTGGTTTCAGCTCACGAGTGTACTTGTATTTATGTGTATTGCAAATAGAGGCACTCTTGGAACATGTGTGCTCTCCTCTTGCTCTCTTAAATTGGCTGTGTTCACTTTGGCTGGATTTGCTCTATGCCAACATATAGGCGTGTGGAAGGTATGCTTTTCTGCAAGAGGGCCTGCTGTTTTAGAAATCCCTCAAACCATGAGAGAAGTATTTCTCCAGATGGCAGAGAGCTTGGGGTTGAGAGGAAGGTGGTTTGGGCCCCCAGCATGGCTTACTTGTCAGCGTTGGCCTGAGCATCACCCGCACTGTGGCAATCCACCACAGCTCTGGGCCCCAGGGTGAGTACTCTTCGTTGGACCTTCTGTGAAAAAGTAAATACCATGCTATGGAATCATTCTTAATTATTCAGCTCCCACACCTACATATCTTAAGGAGAAACTTTATTAAAAGTGTTTGAAGTTAGAAAGGTCCGGATTTAAATCTTAACTCCACTTCTTTGCAACTGTGTGACCTTGAGCAAGTTAGAAAATCTCCTTGAGGATCCACTTATTTATCTGAAAATGAAGATAAGAATGTTGTCTACCTCTTATAAATGGGGTTATTACAAGGATTAAAAGAGATAATATATGCAAAGTGCTCAGGACAGTGGCTGACTACTAGCAAGGACTGCTTTCGTTACACATAATTCCACGCTGATACATTTAGCCCCTAGCCGGAGAATATTTTTCAGGATAGGAAAGAGGAGAAAGTGAGCATAAAAAGTGCATTGTTTGGTGGCTAATTCAAAGAAGTTTTAGGATGTTTTTTCTTACATACCAAATCAATTTAGTGAGCCGAAATCAGCACTGTGGACAGCTCTACCAACAAACAGCAAATAGGGCAGAAGGTGCTGGCTTTGGACTTCAACCATCTATATCAGTGTTTTTAAAACTGTAAGTTTATGCAAAATAAACACTAGAGGGTTGTAACCAGCATTTTAAAAAAGGGAAAAAAGGAGTAAAAAATGCTATTGTTTCATGAACCATGTATGTGTACTGAGGTGTGTGTGTGTGTGTGTCAAAAGTTGGGAAATCACTGATCCATTAATTCACTTCTCTCTAGAAAAAATTATTCTCAAATTATTTCTGGCTTGACTGACTATTGGTGTCTCTCTTTGATTAAAGTTATATATGTCATATCTTCTGGTCTAGCCACAATGAATAAAGCTTCCCCAATAATCCACAAGCTATAACTCTGGGAAACTTAAGCTAGAACCCCACATATAAGAAATATTGAGTCAAAATTCAGTCAGACATCTGGGGTTTGATGTACTTGATACTAAATAATCAACTGAACTATTTGACCCCAAATCTGATAAACTGGGGACTACTACCTATAGTTTGATTCATTTTTAGGCATCAATAGGTGTGCCTATGAATTGGGAAGGAATCTACAGATTCATCTGCCTTAGAATAATGCCAACACCCATTAACCCAAGAGAGATACTGGGAATTTTTGTCTCAGTCTCAGACCACAGAAAAGTTTTCTAGAAAGCTTCTCACCAAAATGTCTTCTCACAAGTTACTCAATGAAAGAGCTAGGACTCAAAGACAAATATTCTACTCATTAAATCGCACATCTGTTGGTGGTTTTTTTATTTGTTTGTTAGGCTCAGAGTTGAATATAGCAGCCAAATGAGAAAATTTCACTCCAGGTACAATGATCCTTCCCATTAAACACACAAGTTTAGCTAGTACAGCCATGTACTATGGAGATATAAAATCACCAAGAGAGAAAAAAAATACTTCTTTCTCACAAATGGCTAGACAGAAAATATTGCCATTATTTCCCAACATTATTATTTATGGCAAAACTATTTTCTTTCCATCTCACAATTATTCTACTACCTAAGTTTTTCTCCCCCAAATCTGAAAAGGTAATATGTTTGGGCACACGTTGCCCTTGACCACCCAGCATCCACTTCCTTTACCCAAAAGCATTTCCATTTCCTTTTAAGAACTTTCACCTTCTCTTAATGTGGGCTTTTGCCACCCAAGTTGTGTCCAGTTGACCAAAGCCTGCAGCAGCCCGGTACTCCCTGTCTGTATTTTAGCCATAATCAGAGAACCAAAGAGACTGCTTCTTGAGGGGTCCATTCCTGACCAGCATAAGGTCCTAACCATGCTTCTGTCTCCTGCCTCACTGCACTTCATATTGGCCTTGGTACTACTCTGGCCACTAGCCAGTTCTTTCCACCTCCCAAAAATTCTGTGGGATCTTGGTTCCTTCCAATGAATTTCCCTTTGCTTAAATTGATTTGAATCCATTTCTGTTGCTTGCCACTAAGAGTGATACTCAAAACATTTAACAACCACCCCATTTAAACCAGATGCACTGAGAAATCAAACAGGTGTCAGCCATAAACAATTGTTCCGGTGTGTCCAGGCTGCAGGTCAGCCTACTTTGCAGCCAAAGAAGCACAACAAAAACCCAGGGCAAAACGCCCCACATGCATGACCCACAGAAATAATCTCACTTAAGAGGGATAACAGAGATGGAAACCTCTTTCCCTGTCAATGTAGAGAGCTAATGAATGTCAAGTCAATGAACAAATTAATAAACTAATAGCTTCCCAGAAAAATATATAGGAGAACAGTGAACCTGACCTATGTATAATCCAGAGCTAGGCATACTCTTCTTTCCTCATGGGAGGATTTAGACCTAACGCATTCCACTAATGTCATGGAATATAAATGTAATTAATACATGCATAACCATTAATAAAATGGTAGTGGTTATGTAACTTACCATACCTTATTGTTACCTTTTCTTTATGGTAAGTAATAATAGTTTTGGATTAATGGGACTGAGATAAATTTTCCTTACAAAATAAATGATCTGTGCAAAATTATGGGTCAACTGTTTCAAATTGGGTAAATAAGAGCACAGGTGGCACCAAGATGTGGTCAGAATCATCATGACAGCATAAGAAGAACACCTGATGCTTAGGAAGCACTGTGTTATACATGGTAAGCAAAGCACCCAAATTCAAGATCAAGACTTAAGTACTGGAGTCTTAGTTTCTCTAAACATGGCAGCCCCATCATCCCTCTATCTCAGTCTCTACACTGAACAGGGAATGCCAATGCTGGCAGCATCGCATATCTGTTGTGAAAGGTGGCACCTACGCACAGGCACAAAGTGGTCTAGAAAGCCCAGTGATCTCCTGAGTCCCTGCACACGGTCCCCTGAACAGCTGTCGATGTCCATGCTTTAGACAGTTTTGCTTTGGGCTGGATTTGATGCAGTGACCTAGACATGAAAGACTGTTCGTGTCCCAGTTCTGTTTCTGAGTTGGGTCCTATCTGCCTGCTCGTATTGTTCAAAACACAATGGGCTCCAAAAGACCAGAGTTTTCCTGTAATACACTTCTTTCTGACATTTTTCTTAAACAAGGCAGCTTTAAAAATCAAAGTAACACCCACATAGCTAAATGGGTGTTTATGCACACACTCTCTAGGTGCACTTCAGTGATCTTACTAGCCAGAAGGCACATTTCAGAGAAATTTTTCTAAATGGGTGATAGTTGTAGGACTAAAGTCCCAATCTTGAAATTTTTTAAAGATCAAAGAGCAGCAAGGATAAAATAATATCTATGAAAGGAGGACTTCCACTCTTTATTTAATCTGTTGGGTTGCTATAAAGCAAAAAATTTAAACCAGTAGCCCATAGATTGGATCAGACCCACAGAAGGGGACAGGGAATGTATGTGTGGTGTTAGGGGGTGTGGGGGACAGGCAAAAAGGAGAGGATTTATTAGAACGATTGCCCAAATCTTAAAATTGGAAGCTCTCACATAAAAATGTTAATCTCTACCTTCTTTTGAAAAAAACATACGTGTATGACAACATTGTACCTTAGGGCCACATTCAGCTGGAATTGAGGAGCAGCAATCGCTTTAGGTAGGTCATGCATTCTCCAGTCAACCAGGCTCCCCCTGCCCCCTTATCCCTATTACACTACACTCAGCCCCTTTGCCTTCCTTATATTACCTGTTTGAGACTAGAGGACAGTAAAAGGTCACTATCGCTTCCCATCATAGAATAGGCCTCCTCTGTCCAAAGATGCTCAGGAAGAAGACAGTAAGTTTCATGAGGGCAGGATTCACTATGTCTATTTCATTTTCTATTGTATCCCTAGAATCTAACATATGTCAGGTGCTTAATATATTTTTGGGGTGGATGGATGGATGGATGGAAATATTTGATGCCCCTCACTGGAGAAGAAAATGTGAAGCACTTCAAAGTCATCAGAGACTATTGCCTTGTTAACGTGACTCAAAAGAAGTATGGTGGCTCCATAGCCCAACCACAGAAACAATTATCAGCCCACACTATATCCATTGTTCTAAGGGCTATTTTCCTAAAGAGGAAAGAAGCAAATAAAGGAAAAGTAAGAGAGAATTCTCCAAAGACTTTTTTTTAAGTACATTGGCTAAGACCACAGACTTTGATGTGAAAAGAACCTGGATTTTGATCTTGGATCAGCCACTTACTGTTTGACCTTAGCTAAGTTGCTTGATCTCTCTGGTCATTCTTTCACATGCGTTGTCTCAGGCAATTCTGTAAATAACCCAAGAGTTAGGTACAACTATTGCCCTAGTCTACTGATGAGAAAAGGGAGTCTGAAAAAGATGAAGCGATTTGCCTGAGGTCATACAGCTAACAGGTAAGAGAGGTTGGATTTGAACTCAGATCCATCAGACGCTGAAGCTCACAGTCTCAACCATCATGCTCTAGCTATCGCATGCTTGTGATGAGATAAGGGATGGAGTAATGGGCCAATGCTCAGTGATGAGAGTTCTGGGAATATCGAGGACCTACTTTCTGGAGCTCATACTTGCCTTGACTCCTGTACCACTGATGAATAAATGTGCGTTCTCAGAGTTCCCTACTGAACTGCCTAGTTCACAGGTCATTAGTTATGGAGGCAATTTGTTCATGTATTCATTCATTCAGCATTTATTCATTGAGTGCCTAGAATGTGCCAGGCACTGAAGTAGGCTCTCTGTTGAATTATTTACTGGAATGTATTCCCCATGGCTCTGGTTTGTCATGGCTCGGCCTGGAGAACCAGGAATGGACAAGATGACCTTCCAGCTTTGGGTCTGCTGATCCTGGGCATTCCTGAAACTGTTCAGATGGCCAGTGAAAGCCTCCAAGTGATTGACAAGACAGATGACAACTTCTACAGAGCTGCACCTCAGCCCAACACCCCATGCATCCCAAATGCCTGACTGGCTGCAGTGCTCACCCCTTTAATGAGGAAGGGGAGTCTTGGTGCTCCCCGTGGGGTCTCCAGGGAGCTTTGTTAGAATCCAGTTGGCATTTTCTATGAAAATCTCTTAAATCCAGGCCTTCTTACAGCTAAAACTCCTGGGCAGCTGTCCGGCCAAACAGTGGGAAAGAGATATTAAAGTCACTCCATGGGCTGGAACCAGCAAAAAAAAAACAAAACAAAAACCCACCTGTTTGGTGCTGGCAGAATGATAATCATCTGCTGCCTGCTTTTCCTCAGGGGCACTGCAGGGACTGTCCTGGGGGGAGTCACAGTGCTGGAGGGCAAGGGCAAGTGCAAGAGCTACTGCACGCAGGGCATGGCAGGGAAAAGCTCCCATGAGTCTAACCAATTTACTCCTATTGATTTTCAGATCAAAAAAGCTCAGCTCACAAATCAAAAGATGTTTCTTTCTCCCTCCTGCTAAGTGTGCAGCCTCTCCCAGACACCTCACAAATCCTCCTTTGGTCTTGATTAGCCTGGATGACTCTAGGTGGGAAACAGCATAGAGGAGCAGGGATCTGAGGATAATCTGGGTCACTTCAGTCAGTTTGGCATGGGTGCTGCTTTGAGGTCCTGGGCAATAAGGCTGTGCAGCTCAGTGGTGAGAGGGGTGGGAGCCTGGGTCCTAAGGTTGGCATCACCACCCTCTTGGTTTACAACCTCTTACAAGTCGCTTTAACTCTTCTAGGGTTTCTTTTCTCTCTGCTATCAAATAGGAATAAGAGTCACTCTACCTTATGATTAAGAAACACGGGCTTCAGAATTAAGCCGAACTGGGTTCAAATCCTAATGATGTCCACTTTGACCTCATGCAAGTCAGTTCCTCTCTCTGAGACTCCATTTCTTCACCTGGAAAATAAACTTGCAGTCTTTCCAGCCACTCAGGCCCTTGTGAGGATGAAGTGAGATGATGCATGTAAAAGTGTTCAGCATTCCCATGGCAAATGGCAAGACTCTCCTACTACTACTAACCAGGGCTTTGGTAAGAATAAACAGCCCCATGTGTTTAAAAGTGCCTTGGAAATAGAGTACTAAAAAAAAAAAAGCCTTCTGGAAACTGTTCTACCACATTTTGGTGTTGGGGGTATGGGAGGGTGTCCTTCAGAGAGGGGTCAAGAAAAGGACACACAAGAGCAAGACAAGGAAACCACTGCAATGCAGCACAGGGACGTTCCAGGCCCCCAGGATGATTTCTGTGTGATCATGGCACTGATCCCCACCTCAGCCCACTGCCACACCCAGAAATGCCGGTCCTGTGCCAGCCACCCTTGCCGGTGAGAGTATGCAGGTAACACTGCCTGTTGGCAGAGACTTTCAGCTGAAGCAGGGACTGTTTGATGCTTATGCCGGCGACCATTCTCACCTTCATCCTTTGTAACAGGATGCCAACTGTATTGGGGCAGCAATATTTCCCAGACTCCCTTGAATCTAGGTAGGGACAAGTGACTAAGTCCTGGCCAACAAAATGGAAATGGAAGTATTGTGTGAGAGTTTTGGAAAGTCTCTTCAAAAAAGAAGGCATTCCCCCTCCTCTGTTTTTTGTTGTTTATTTTCTCTATGACCTAGCCCTATAGCCTGGCCTGGATAGCTAATGGCTGGTACACTGGCAGCTATGTTAGATCATGAGGTGACTAATGGATGGCCATGCACTTGAAGGTGACAAAGCAGAGATATGGGAGCCAGCCTGCTGGCATTGAGGAGCCTCCATTATCAGGCCTGGACCACCCACCCCTGGACCTTTTCTACATAAGAAAAAAATCTCATTCCTTTAAACCTGAACATTTTTTATTTCCAGCTTTTGGATCATAGGATGGATTCACATGAGCCTGAATTTAAAAGTCTGTTCAAGGGCCTAGCATCTGGGTAGGTAGAGTGACCACAGGTGACTTTTTATTTTCGATTTTTGTACTTTTTCCTATTTTCCTAATTTTCTACAGGCAAAGTTTATTGGTTTATGTTTATATTGTTAGATATGACGTCTAGAAAGACATCATAAAACAAATTTGCAGCTCTGTAAATTAGAGACTAAATACCTATGTGACTACCACCCACAGGGGGACCCCAGGAGCCCTGCCTGTGTCCCTTCTGATCACAGGTCTCTCTTTCCTCACTAAAGATAATCATTATCCTCCCTGTCTTGTTGCTCACATCCTTGTTTTTCCTAAATCATCACCTAATTATGTATTTCTAAACAATGCAGTTTAATTCTGCTGGTTTTGAATCATATACAAATGAAATTATATAGCCTATATTGTTACCTCCGGCGTCTTTCATGTAACATAGTGTTTTCATATGTTACCTAATGTTGTTAAGATTATGTTATTTTCATAATCTGAAAAAGAAAGTTGTATGAAATATTTTAAACCTGGAACCACCTTAGTGCCTCCAGAGCCTGACTCAGTTGATCCCTGCCCAGTGATAGCTTCTAAGTAGGACTAGACCACCTCAAAGACCAGGGATTGTTCCCTTTAAAAGCTATGGTCACAGAAAAGAGGGATCAGAGCCCACAGCTGGTCCCATTCCCCAGCTGTCTCTGCTTCTGCCAGGCTCACGGCTGCCCTTCCCCCAGCCACATCAGCCAGCTGCCTCTAAGTGGATTATCCAGTTCACTGCCACGACTTCCGGCTCACTGCCTAGGTCACCGCTGACCATGTGTTTCTCTGCCCTGTGGGCACCAAGACCTTTGGGGCAGAGGGAAGCTCTGTGCTCCTTGGAGGTACCTGGACTTCTCTGTAAAGACAACCTACGATTCCTCCAAGTTGCGAAATCTATGGAATGCCCCTCTTCTTTCTCCTCCTCCTCTTCTTTCTAGTCAAAAACAAAATGTTTTGATGAAAATTTTCAAACATATGCAGTAGTACAGAAAACAGTACAATGTCCTCCCGTATAACCAATGATTAACACATGTCCAATATTTTTCTTCTCTACCTCTGCCTACTTTTCGTCCCTTTCTTACTGGATTATTTTGAAGCCAATCCATGATTGTCATCTTGGAATACTTCAATGCATGTGTATATCTTAAAAAGATAAGGTCTCTGTTTAAAAACATAGCCAAAACACAATTACCCCAATTCTTTGATTTCATCGAATATAGGCTGATCATATTTCCTTGAGACAAAAACAGGATAGTGGGATGATAAAAATGGGATAGGGTTATGTACTACTCAGTATTCATGAAAAAGTAACACAATAACAGAAGTTTTATTATATGAACATTTTGCGTCAATTATTCTTCAGTGACAGAACTGGTAAAATACAATTACCGTATTTTCCGGCGTATAAGACGACCGGGCGTATAAGACGACCCCCTAATTTTACAGTTAAAACATAGGTTTAGGCCTATATTCGCTGGTAGTCTTATACAGCAAATATAGGCCTAAACCTACAGCGAATATAGGCCTAAACCTATGTTTTAACTGTAAAATTAGGGGGTCGTCTTATACGCCCGGTCGTCTTATACGCCGGAAAATACGGTAGGCAGATGTAGAGGGGGACTGTATTTCACCACAATTGTATTATGAATATTTCTTTGATGAAATAATCTTACTCAGCAAATTTTGGTCTTTCAACACCTTCTCATAAAGCTCCTCACACTCCATGACACAGTTTTGTTTTACAACTAACATAGCCCTCATTGTCTCAACACTTAACGTAGACTTTTTCTTTGACCATGTACTGCTCATAACAGGAAATATTCTTTCGACAGGTGCTGTACTTCCATGAAGACAAAGAATAAACCCTACAATATCACAAAACTCTGAAAGTCCAGGTGTTTTTCACTCATTTCAAAAAAAAATTCTTTATCTATCTATCAGATACAGAAATGTTTTCTTTATTCCATGTATTGAACTGTCTCACAATTGTAGATTTTATGAGGGTTCATTGATTCAGTATACGAATTTCTTCTGTTTCTGTGTGTGATGAGTTCCCCGTTCAGGCTGTCCTGCATTTCTTTCCATTTAGGTGTCTTAGTAGCACCCACTTGAACTTCTCAGTGTTTCCACTTGTTGACATATTCCAAGCTGATTTCATAGAAATTCCCAACTACTTCAAAAAACTTAGCCTCATTAATTTCTCCTGAATCTATTTATATTTTCAGTTGTTTTTTCTGACATCAGTAGTTAGAAACACCTCACTTTTTCTGGATCTAAATTGTTTACAAAATTTTCAATGTTTATGGGTACTTCTGTCATTGAAATGATATCTATTTCAATTACACTAATGTAAATTTGGAATGTAAACAATTGATCTCTTGCAAATGACAACCACAATTTCAAACAGGGATTTTCAAACATTTTCTCAACCTAACAAGGCACTTTTCTGGAGAAAGAAAATAAGAACTCAGCCCATGAACCATGCTTAAAATTCTGTCAATTGATGGACCCAAGGACACAAATCTTATATTTCCATGCTCTAACAATGTCGCATAATTGTTTCCTGCAAAGTGACAAAAGTTTTTCAGTTCTTCAACTCTAACTGTGTATATATATGGAAGTATTTGTATACTTTCACTACAAAACATTCAATATCAGTTGGTAAACAATCGACCACACACTAGGGACAATTGTATGTAATGTGTGCCCCACAACCAGTGCTGATAATCTACCTGATCACACACTGAATGGGGCTTAGCAACCGCCTCTTAAATTCCTCTCCATTGCAAACAAGCAGATGTCTGATACTCGCTAGCTCAAGAAGCTTGGCCTGACTGGATAAAGCAAACAAAACTTCCTCTTTCATCACATTCGTAGTTTTATTGCACACATTAATTAGCAAAGAGCCATATGATACATAAACAATATATGTTCATTTTTTTATAAAAAATTTAAAATAGGACAAAATGGACATTTATGTTAAAATGATGGAAGGTTGGGAAATATGAAAAAAAGGTACTGTCGTGATTAAAACAGTATGCATGGTCAGCCCAATCAAATATCAGTTTACTCTTCAAGTTGTCCTAACCATTTCATAAACGTTTCTTTAAAGTTGTTCTGCTCACATCTGGATCTAAACAAGTTCCACACGCTGCATTTGGTTGAAATGGCTCCCTTTTTGTGGCGAATGGCTTTGGAGACTATGAACTGGGTTCTGGGCCTTTCATTGCTATGGAGTTGAACACTGTTCTAGGCTTTTGGAGTCCACAAGTGCAGGAAACATAATACAAACAATGTGTGTGTATGTGTACATGTGTTTGTATGTGTGTGTGTTTTAAAAGAGAAAATACATCATAAATTAAAACTATTTCTAATTCAAAGTTTAAATTACAAAATTTTTACTTGATGTCTAACTTTGTATTTGCATCTCTTCTACCTTATGCTGAAAATCTTGGTTTCTAATAGCATCATTATATATTTGCTTTATCTTACTACACAAGTATGAAACCATTTTTGAATAATACCAATATTATTTCTTTTTTTAAGTTATATATATAAAGAGAGACTTTATTTTATTGTTCGGGAGGTGGAGGGGGGTAGGAAGAGCAGTCTCCACTGTTGTACATCATTAATTGTGACATAGTTTCATTCCATACAGGTGGATGTGGGGCCGCTGGGGGAGGGAACCAAACTGGGGGCTTCCTTGTGGGAGGTGAGAGCCTTTGCCACCGTGCCATTCCAGTGGTTACCAGCTGTGCCACAGTTCAGCGTATGGGTTTGCACGGGCCAGGGTCAGGAACTCATGACTATGAGACAAGTGCTCAACCACTGAGCTATCCCAGCATCCCCCCAATATTATTTCTAATGATAGTTTTACTGAAGAGTTTAAGATCTATTTTTCAATTTTTTTTCCTTAGTATTTATACTACCATGTATATAAAATTAAATTACTGTGTTCTAAAAGTCATTTGATATCATTTCTCTTTGTGTGCCTCCAACTTGATACACAATTAGGTTCATGTGTTTCATGTTTCAGCATTCTGGGGTTATTCTTCCCATTTTTAAGTTAATTTTGTTTTGTAATCATGTAAAACATTTACACTGTTCTAAATCAAAACTACAGAAAAGGTACATTCAGCTTTGGACCCTATTCCCTCTACCTGTTTCTTCCATCCACCTATCGGTAACTAACTTCATTATTCTTATGATCATTATTATTATTTCATCTGTTAATATTAAAAGATGAATTTTTAACTGGCAAAGGCTCCCTTTTTAAATTATCCTGGAATGCTTTTAATGAATAGCACTACTGTATGTTTAAGCTCTTTCCTCTGAGAATTTCTGACTGCTCAGAGCCACTCACAAAAAGAAAGGAGATTTACCCACTTTTATGTATATAGAAACTGGAAAAAGAGTATGAGATTTTCCCAAAAGTACACAGCAAATTCAGCTAAGAGAGATTCTCATTGGCTACTATGTAGGCACTTGTCTCCCCAGTGGAATACACAGACCAGCCCCATCTGAGTTATTCTGATTCTCTTAGTCTAAAGGCACGTGTGTGTTTATATGTAATGATGGCCAATCAGGCTTCTTTTTGAGAATCTCTGAGTAATGTGTTACTATGAGAATAAAACTTATATGCAAGGCTCAGGACTGACTGCAAGAAACATCACCTTCATTTTCTTTAATGCAAATGAATCCCTATTCTGATCTCTCATCCCACTGCAGAACAGACACTAAATCTTGGCCAAATTGAGAAACCCCCAACCCCACTTCCCCAACACACTTGCACTTACCGGAAGTTTCCCAAAGCACAGAGGGCTAGAGGGAGAGGGAGATCTGATTCTCATCCGCTCAGGTCTTCTAGGATTCAGCCATCACTTCATCCATCCCCATTGTTGGTCCACACAGAGGCTGCTCAGTCATAGCCCATCCTGGGCCACAGGATCATCCCACTTCAGCCAATCCCTGGCCAGTTCCAGCGCTATGTCCCCTCACTGGAACCCTGCTGCCCCTCGCTCTTGGAGGCCCTGTCTGCTGAGTTACCATGCAGCCCTTTCTTTCCTGGAGCTCTACCTGGAAAATCCATCAAACACAAGTTGCCGAGACTCTTGGGTTATGCAAACTGACTTGAGGCTTCTGCCACACACCCCTGTCCTAACCCGGACTCAGCTCACGGAGCAGACTACAGGGTCCTCTTCTCACTAAGCCACTAACTTCCACACACTTGTCTCCTTCTGTCAGCCCAAAGAATTCTTTATTTCGACTCCAGATGAAGAACTCTCGTTCTTAGTTATCCAGCATTCTCTCAACGTTTTATCTATACTTCAAATTTCTTTTGTTCTAATGCCAAGACTTTTAAATGCAAAACCTTGGAAGCAACTCCTTTCACCTTTGCTGTCATCTCTTTACCCACGGCTATCACACTGCACAATCCAGAGGCATCATGCGCACCTCCAGCCTGGGCAGACTTAATGCAGTGCACAACCTGAACTGCTGTGCATGTGTGCACAGCTGTGTGCGCTGCAGACGTGTTGACCACACAGCCATACATTCTGAATGGGGAGGGGAAAAATACCCTGGGGGAAAATAACATTAACTAATATTTCAAAAACATCATCCTGTCACTCAAGAAAGCTCCGGGGGGGTGGGGGGGAGCCAGGATGGCTCAGTGGGTTAAGCGCTCACTTTGCAGCCCCGGGGACCGAGGATCGAATCTCGGTCCCAGCCTGTGCGAACCCATATGCTGAAATGGGGAGTTCCCCCAGTTCAGTTCTCACCGGGGTGAAGACCCTGGCCCAGTTCCTGCCCTGTGCAGCCCCATGCCCACCTGTGAAATGAAACTATGTGGAAAAACAATGATGTACAACTATGGAGATTGTTCTGGACCCTCCCTCTTCTCTCTGTCTCTGTCTCTGTATCTCTCTCTGTCAAAACAATAAAAATAAATCTTTAAAAAAGAAAGAAAGAAGAAAACAAGCAAGCAAGCAAGCAAGCTCCAGGGGAAGCCAGGATGGCTCAGCAGGTTAAACGCTCACTCTGTAGCCCCAGGGACCGAGGATCGAATCCCAGCCCCAGCCTGTGCGGACCCATATGCTAAACTGGGGTGTGCTTCTCATGGGAGAGGCCCCCAGTTCAGCTCCCAGCTTGTGGGGTGTGCTGTCCCTGCGGAAGGCCTCCAGCCCAGTTCCCACCCTGCACAGCCCCCCACCCACCTGTATGGAAAGTAACCATGTTGAGAACTGATGACATACAACTATGGAGACTGCTCTGGGTCTTCCCCCGTCGCTCTGTGTCTCTCGGTCTCTGCCTCTCTGTCAAAAATAATAAAAGTAAATCTTTAAAAAAAAAAAAAGAAAGAAAGAAATCTCCAGGAGGAGGTGCCCATGAGCCTGGATGGTTACTTGGAATTTGACTGAAATAGAATTTTGAAGGTGATGGTGGCCTTTCTCTCCCAGTTCTACCAGAGTCTCTCCCCTCCAGTCTTTTTACCAAGAAAAATCTCTGAGCCCCAAACACTCTGAGATCCAGGAGGATAAGCTGGGAACAGCACAAACAAGACCAGTAAAAGGCCTCGAAGTTCCCACCCCTAAGAGAGGGAAGCACTGCGTGTTGGCTTCGTGGGGCACTTGGGCGAAGTCCCTTCTTATTGGTGAGCTTCCAAACATCAGCACAATTCAGCAAAAGCCTCTTAAAAGTTCTCTGATCTCTTGTCGGTTCCCAGTCCCCAAGATCTAAGATTCAGCCCGTTACCATAGCAGCTGCTGCCCAATTAAAATGCTCACATTTATAGAAACTGGCTGAAGCCTTTGAATCTGACAAGGCTAGGACACCGAGCAGAGAATGTTGCCCCTTCAGACATACAGGGTGCTTTACCCAGAAACCATGGAAGTGCCTGGCCTAAGAGACAGAGCCCAAGAATCCAGACCTTGGCACCCACTCACTATGTGACTCTGAGCAGGTAACCCACCCAGAAAACACTCTGGTGCCCATTTCATCATCATTCATTCATTCCTTCAACAATATTGAGCACCTTTTCCACGCAGGCAGGTGCTGAGGATAAGTGGTGAGTAGGGCAGAGTCCCCATGCTCACCTTGGCAGCTTATTTGGGGACACCAATAAGAACACAGAGACTTATAACACAGTGTGAGAAAAACAACGAGAACAAAAATATGGACACTGCTGAGGTACCAAACCAGGGAGGAGAAAGTCCGGGGTATTTCCCAGGTAAAAGCTAAGCCGAATCTTGAAGGAGGGGCAGGTTGGCTGGGATGGGAGGGGCAGCGGAGAACATGGGGGAAAGGTGCTCCAGGCAGCCACAAGAGCAGCTGCACAAGCTGCAGAGAGCCCTCGGGGCGTCGCCAGCCAGTCCAGGCAGCTGCAGCACAAAAGGGCGGATGCGTGCAGCTCTAGACAGTCAGTGCAGGAGCAGGAAGGTCCCTTGGTTTCCATGGCTTCCAGCTGCCTGGCTCCCCTTTAAAATAAAAAATCCCGGAAGCAAAGTCAAGAGGAGGCACTGTGTTTGGGGAAGAGGGGCAGTGTTCCCAAAGAGAAAGGAACTGAAAGGGGAGAGCAGGGGCCACCATGATCACACCTCCCAGGGCCCAGCAGCCCAGCCAACCCCAACCCCTGTTCAACCAAGAGCTGGAGAAGCGGTCACATACGACGTCCCTGCCACCTCTCAGCTCCTCTGATGTCAGCACTGCTCCTGGAACACGCCACTTCAACTGCTCAATCATTTCGTTCAACTTTTCAACCAGGTGACTAACCATTTATTGCACCCTAATCTGGGCTTGGCTCTGTGCTCAGTACTTCACGTGCCAAATCCATCCATTCCAAAAATGATGCTTGAGCACCTTTTATGCAACAGGCAATATAATTCAGATACTGGGGACATGGGCATGGACAAAATAACAAACTCTTTGTCCTTAAGCAACTTATATTCTCGGGGTGGAGAGGAGATTGACAAAGCAAGGAGATGTTATAGGATAGGAGGTCATAGCAGTCTAAGAACACAGGGACAGAGCAAAGGGACAGAGAATGGTGGAGGGGGGGAGGGTCAGCAAGGGGGTCATCTGAGCCAAGACCTGAGGGAAGTAAGGGAGTGAACCACTTGGAAATCTGGAGGAAGAATGTGTCATCCTGAGGGATGGCAAGTGACAAGTTCCAGTGGTAGACATGTCACTGATGTGTTCCATCAGTGAGGCTGGGGAGCAGGAGGAAAACAGGAGGGAACCAGGCTAGATCAGCAGTTGAGAGTCAAGTCATTATCACAGTGACACAGAAAAGTTGGGTACTGTTGTTCTAACATTACAAATACAGCAACCGAGGTTAGGTAACATGCCCAGGGTCCCAAATCTTTTCTAGACAGAGCTGGTGTTTAAGCCCAGCCATTCAACCTTTAGGACATGTGCCCTTAACTACCCTCTTAGACTGTTTTCTTGAGAAGCTGCAGATAACTTAGAACAAACAGATCAATAAGACTTCAGTCTCACCAAGGGAAGCCCCAAGCCCCAGGAGATTTCATACCAAAAAAAATGGAAAGGAAAATCAAGGACTTGAACAAAGATTTAGCTACTTGGTTTATAATAGCCAAAGGACTAGAAACAACACCTTTTCCCTAATAATAGAGAATTAGTAAATAAAGAAGTTAGGATGCACACATGCATAGTGTCATCGTGCATGGCCCATTGCAGAAGAGAATGCAATGACAGGGAAAGATCAAAATGTGTCATGAAATGATGCCATGTGCACAGAAGGATCCCATTTCTCTAATAAATAAATAATGTGTAAACATATTCATAGGCAAAAGACTGAAAGTAATTAAACCAAAATATTAATAAATTGCTAACCCTGGGGATTGTGGGTAGTTTTTCTTCTTTTTGTTGAGCAGTTTTACTACAATGAATTTTTTTGTTGTTTTTATTTCCTTTTATTTTTTAGACATCTATAATATATATAGATTATGTATATTATATGATACATAGCACTATGCACAAATACAACAAAAAACCCCAAATATAACATGAACAGAAATAGTCTAATGTAAGTCAATTTCCTTTCAATAATTTTAAGGGAAATTTTGACGTTTTTGTTACAGGAACTATTACAAGCTGTTGGTGTTTGTAGACTTTGCTTGACTTGCTCCAAAAGGCATATGATATTGGCTTTGGATTTCATTTTACAAAGTGATGGTTCCTAGCTTCATGATACACTAAACACGTTAATTCTAAGGGAACCCGTCAAAAAGGATAGAAGATATTCATGTTTTCGTTCCTAAAAATTCCTTTAGATGTCTGTGGTTTGTATGTACACACACACACACACACACACACACACACACACACAGCTGGTCGGAAAGCTTGCTGGGTTGCTCAGCCACCGTGTGGGACAGACCTGGGCCCTGCTCACCCGCACCCGCTTGTCTGCCGCGCAGAAAGTGAGGCTCGGCCGCATTCCCGTTGGAGACCCTCATCAGGAAACAGCTCCGGGGTCCGAGCTGCACAGTCAGGCCTGCTGGCAGCCTCACCGCACGTCTCAACAGCCTCAGATCCGGAGCTGGGGGAGGGCTCGAAGCCTCTGCGGGGTGCAGGGGCCGGGGTGCCAGAGATCAGGGTAATTAGCACTCACTTGTCAAAGGGCCTGGTGCTATTTTTAAAATCTTTCCAGCATGTCGGCTTCACAAAGGATTCTAGGAGTCTTTCTCCGTCCACCCAGTGCTTCGGAAAAGCAAACGAACCAATTCATAATTCAGTGGAAATCTCCCAGGACTTCAGGGGAGATGCGTCCCCCACCCCCCCCACCCCCCACCCCAGGCACACTTTCTACTCTTCCTTTAGGAAAGGGCGGGGAGCTAGCCAGCCAGAGCTTTCGCACCTGCACCCCTTTCCTCTTGGGGCCCTTCACTTACCAGACTCCTGTAGGAGACAGGGCAGCATAAGGCGTTAGCAGCCTGTGACCTTGGGAAGGTTACGGAACTTTTCTGTACCTCATCTTTAAAAAATGGGGATACTGAGAGATAGGCACATAATACGATGCATGAAAGATGTGATGTGGACTTGTACATCTGTAAACTGTCTAATTGTTACCAACTAATGTAACCTCATTAAATTTAACAATAAAAAAAAAAAATGGGGATGGGACAGAGCACCAAGCTGCCCAGGATGTTGTCCTCAAAGGTCAGCAAACCATGGCCCCCAGTTTAAACCCAGCCCACCTCCTGTTTCTATAAATAAAGTTTTATTGGAACACAGTCAAGCATATTCATTGACATACTGTCTGTGGCTGCTTTCCTGCTACAGTGGCAGGTCTGTATAGTAATGACAAAGATTATATGGCCTACAAAGACGAAAACATTTCCACAGTGGCCAGAACATGGAAACAACCAAAATGCCCTTCGGTAGATGACTGGATACAGAAGATGTGGTACATTTACACAATGGAATACTACTCAGCGATAAGAAATGATGAAATACAGTCATTTCTGGCAACATGGATGGACCTAGAGACCATCTTATTAAGCGAAATAAGTCAGACTGAAAGAATCCGGAAACATATGACCTCACTTATAGGTGGAATATAAAACTGAAAGTTACAGACACAGAGACCTATGGACACACCCAATAACTTGGTGATTGCCTGAG
>PVKE010018240.1:0-29790 GCA_004027555.1 Craseonycteris thonglongyai
GTGAAGAAAGGTGCCCCAGTGTGATTTCCCTTAGGACAATTCCCACTGGTAGCTAGTTCTTATTTGTTCGATAAACAAAACCTTAGACTGGGAATTGAAGGTCAAGCAAGCAGAATCCATGTGGAACATTTGCCGGAGCATCTGGGGGAGCCCACCCCCACCCCGTGCCCTCTGCCTTGGCAGTGGTCACCAAGGCGGGTGTTGGTGAATGGAAATGAAATGTATAATTCATAAGGCCAAGGTGGCGTGCGATCTGTGGGAGGGGGGAGCTGATTACAGAATTGAGCAATGAGGCTGCGGTGGGTAAGTAACCTTTCTAGGTTAGAGGCTGCTATGATAGATGGCCTGCATTGTTCTCTTTGACCTTTTTCTGAACTTCCCCTTAGAAGAACAGAGGAAATGCAGTTCTGCCTTTTCCCATATTGTTTTTGAATAATACCTTCAGATTTTGTGTTTCTGTTCTTCCGTTTGGGGTTTTGCTTTCCCCCCAGAGCTTTGCTGCTTCCCATAGAAAAATCTAGTCACGAATTACTTTATCCCAGTATTAATGGTAAACACAGAGGCTGCACAACTATTGGTTCATATTGAACATGGTACGCACAGGACAGAAAATGCCCCTACAGCACCCCTTCTGCCTCTCTGCCCCATCCGCCCCCGCCAAGCAAGACCGTCCTGAGAATGGTCCCAGAAACGATGCCCATGGGCCTGTAAGAAGTGTGTGAGGTGTGGCTGTTCAGGAGGAATGATAATGGAACCAGTGATAGACCCCAAGCTCCACCTTGCAGACTAGGGTCATTTTAACCAGATGTTAAGGTACATGCAGGAATAATGCTCACTCACGCTTAAGCTGTCGATGCAATCCCAGGCAAAACGCTAAACAACAAGGTTGGGGAATGTGCAACCGATCCTCTGTGTAACCAAACTACTCAGTGTTATACCCTCCACACTTCCCTCCACCAGCGCTGGTTTCCTGGTCTGAACTGTGAGTCCCCAGTAGTGGCCCGTAACTTTGGGCTCTGTGACCATCTAAAGTCTGTCAGCGTCTGGAAAGCCAGGGAGCCCGAGAAGAGGGAAGAAGGAAGACCTCTGTTTTATTTTCATACAAATAAGCACCAGCAGAGTCAGGCAGAATTGTTTCAGCCTCAAAACTGAATCTAGAGTTCAGTGTTTGGACTATTCAGGGTTGTTTTGTTTCTTGAAAAACAAACTGTTTTTGAGGCCAGATGAAAAGGAACTACACAGTTCTGGGTCAGAGCCTTTCAAACTGGGGACAGAATTTGGTTAGCTCCGTTTGGTCGGTTAATACTGATTGAGCACCTGCTGTATACAGAGTAACCACCAGCCACACTCAGGCCACTTCCTTAGGAAGCAGATGTAGCTGCTTGTTGCTTCTCGGGGGCCTTTGATCTCATGGGGGAACCCAGGGCAAGCCTGAATATGTACAGAGACCCGACGACATGGCCACCACTCTGTGGAGGCAAGCCGGACAGGCAGCTACGCGTTACATTAGATATTCCCAAACCTGTCTTCTTTGGCAGAAAAGACACTGAGTTCTTCACACCACTCATCACAGGCCATTCCTTCAAACATCCATTTAATTGCTTGTGGGTTGTTTTTAGTTGAATTTTTTAAAATCTCCCTAGCTGCATCCTCTAACACTGCACTTGTTATTTCTTTCTTCATCTTCAGATAAATAGTTTCTCCTTTCTTACCCACCACCCTTCAGCTTATATATATTTTAAAGATACACTTCCTGTGTTAAGCTTCTCCCATTAAAAATAAATAATACTTTATCAGTTTTTTATTCAGATTTCTCCATGGAAATCCCCATTATCAGAGAAGAACTAGAAAGAACTTGCTTACTTCTACCCCTTCTCTTTTCTTAAAAATAAATATATACATAAGAAAGTAGCAAGAAATCCAATTTTACTTCTTCCTCAGTAATCAGTTCAGAGAACATCTGGGTATTGAGCATTTCCTATGTTCTTGCACAATGGGTGGTGGTACAGGGGAAAAAATAACGAATCTGTAGCCCCTTCCAGCTCATGAATGTGACACACGACAAGCAATAGCTGTGGAGGACCTCACCCCCCCAACACTGTGCTGGGTGCTGCGAGGTGTAGAGAGAAATGACGCACCATCCACCACCTCAAGATGCTTCCAGTCTCAGCGAGAAGCTGGTGACAGTCTATTCAAATAGTAACTGGCAAGGCAGGGATGAGTGAGGCGCTGAACCTGTAGTAGGTGTGTTGTGGGCACACAGATTCGGAGAGCCTGTCTGGGCAGGGCCCTGGAGGAGGCAGGGTTCGAGGTGAACGCCTTAAGGGTTGAGACCCTAGCCAAAGGGGTGCTTTCCACAGAGGCCAACGGGTGGAGGACGGAGAGCACCCCGGGGGGGTCCTGACCACAGTCCCTCACTCTCTTTTCCTTATGGCTCACACCCAGCGAGCCCCTCCCTCCCTTCTTCCTTGCCTTTTCCTCTGCCTCTTGAGTTCCAGCTGACACGTGGCAACTCCCTGATTCCACAGTCTGGTTAGCTCACTTGGCTACTAGAGTCGTTTTCGGTGCTCAAGAGAACAGAGTGAACTTTTCATCTTTTTTGCGGAAGGCCGCTCCATTCCAAAGGCCTGTGCAGCCCCTGGATTCTGAGGAGGCTCTGTTGTCAGGATGAGGAAAACAGTGCATGGAAAGATGGGGCAGTGGTGTCCTTGTCTGGGGAGCAACTGACTTCCCTTCCACGGACAGAAGCATCTCCTAGGCTCTGCATGGCAGCTTGCTGTGGATTTCTTACAGGGAGACGCAACAGCTGTCCCCGGTGGTTCCATCATCGTCTGCCCCCTGGGAGCTGAAGCTTCTGGGGCCTTTCAGATCCTGTGTGTCTGCTGCATGTCAGCACCCCCTAGTGTGGGCTGCAAAGAACCAACGTAATTTTCCTTCCATGACCCAAATACAAGAAAGCAAACTTGGCTTTTGATGGGGTTTTCTCTATTTTTTCCCCCACTCCTTTAGGAAGATTTGAACATTGGAAGGTTTTCCCTAAATAAGGTGCCTTTGACCGAAGATCTGGAATTTATGCCCATGTTGTAGGGCAAAATTCTCCCGGTCCTAACTCCCTCTGGAACAACCAGCCGCCGTGGGAGCTCCTCCTGGTCCTGACCGTGTCAGGTCCTAACAGGCTGTCGTTATGTCCACTCTGCAGTGTCTCCTACTGTAGCATTGGGTGCAGGCTGTGTCCTTGTCCTCCTCTGGGGTTTGGTCTCCTGGTAAAGCGGAACAGTGTGCACTTCCCCAGGGAGCAAGGCCAGCCTCATCCACCTGGTTCCTCTTACCCTCCTCACACCTTCCTGCTGGGAAACAGGACACATCCTATCCTTCTGAGTCACAGCAAACTGCATCGCTGGCTCCGGGCTTTATTTGAAAACTTGCCCAGGTGGCAGATTAGCAGGCTTAGCCCTCCTTTCTCAATAATTCAGGGAGGGGGGTCTCTGAGGACCTGGCAGTGCCCCTGTGTGTTTGACATCTTTATTCAGTGGATTCGTTTTCATATCTCAGGTTTCCGGCTTCTGCTCTCCCAGTTGTGTCTCCAACCGGTGACACCAAATGTGTCTCCCTTCCAAACAAGGGGCAGGTTCCCACCTTCATCCCAGGCCACAGCCATAAAGAGTGCTTCGCAATTCAGCCCCACACGCCGCACGATCAGATGGGGCTGTCGGGAAAGGAAGTTCCAAGGATGAGCCTTGTTGCTGTTACAGCTCACTTGCTAAGAGTTGGGACCGCCAAGGCCTCTCCACTGCGGGCCTGGGGACCCCTGCAAGGGGAGTCTCATGAACCTTCAGCCTGCGTTTATTCTTCTGTCATCCAGCAAACATTTTGGAGTACTCGCTGTGAACCAGTCAAAGATAATTATTAACCAATGAGAGGTTTCACATTTAAATCAATAAAGTTGCATATAAATAAGTGATGTTACCTTCTCAGTATGCTTTTATCTGGGGTAGAGGGTAGGCTCTGAATTAATTGATCAGTGTGAAAGAGGCCAACCTTTTTTCCTGGCCCGACATCTCATTTTCACTCAATGGGTGGGTCACATATCACTACTCTGAATAAAGTGAAGATGCTGCATTTGCATTTGATCCATGGGAACTGAAATATGAAATAGCGAATTCTCTCCCAGGGCACAGAAAAGGGGAGTGGGCTTGCGGAGCTGAACGGTGACAGCAGGTGACTGGGACTTGGGTCAGGCTTTCTAGTGTCAGCAGGCTTCCCAGGAAGGTCTTAATGCACAGTTTCAACCCTCAGTTTCAATCAACAGACTAACAACAAAGCAGAAGAGAAACAATCAACAAGAGGAACTGAAAAGGAGGTCTGCGGCTTTGTCTCCTTTCTTGCTCACCCAGCTGTGCTGTTCTCCCAGTTCCCGGCTTTTGTGCTCAGCCCTCTTGGTCTAGCCCGCCTGTTTAGATACCTGCACCCGGCAGAGTGGCAGGGCCCACCTGAGGCTCCGCATCCCCCTCACCAATGTGCATACACACCATGCAGGCTGTGCAGCACCCCCACGTGTAGGTGGGAGAGGGGATCGTGTAGGGACGGAAGGCGAGAGGTGCCCTGCGATGCCGGCTGTCCTCTGTCTTCACCAGGCTGGTGGTGACACTGGCTGTTGTCTCCTGATAAGTCATTGGGCTATTACGTTTTTTTGGTTTGTGCACTTCTGTGTTGTTGCTGTTGTTGTTTTAAGATTTATTTTATTGTTTTTGACAGAGACAGACAGAGAGAATGGGAGGGCCCAGAGCAGTCTCCATAGTTGTACGTCATCAGTTTTCAATATGGTTTCGTTCCGCACAGGTGGATGGGGGCCGCGTAGGGCAGGAACTGGGCTGGGGGCCTCCCGCATGGGAGGCACACCCCCTGGAGCCAGGGGCCAAACCAGGGGGCGAGAACCAAACTGGTGGCCTCCCGCATGGGAAGCACACCCCAGTTCAGCATATGGTTCCACATGGGATCAGGATTCGATCCTCGGTCCCCAGGGCTGCAAAGCAAGCACTTAACCCTCTGAGTCATCCTGCTTCCCCCACTTCTTTGTTATGCATTATCTTTCACAACTGGGGAAAAAAAGATTAAAATAAAAAACTTTTAAAAAGAACTTGTAGCAGTATGTGTATAAAAAAGCACTATATGTGCAGAAACCTGTGATTTTGTTTCCCTGGCAGGCAGGGACTTCTACAGACAATTATTGACCACGTACTTTGGCAAAAAGTACACGCACAAAATCTGGTAAACTTACAGTCCTGTGGGTATTGGGAAACAAGACTAGGCTTTGTCCAGCAACCCTTGGTTTCATGGTAAAGGCACCAGAGATTAGCCTAGGAGATAAGAGGGCTAAGTAGGCACTGGGCATGTCAGAAGGATAAGCAATTACAGGGCAGCGTGAGTGTCTTTGACATGCCCCTGTGGGGTCCGCGCTGGCTCTGGGAACATTCCTCATTGAGAGGAATTTAGAGGCTAACATCAGAACATGCTCCAGACATCTGACTGCTGGTTTCTAATTTACACCAACGTCATTAGAAGCCTTTGGAGATTATAGTCAGTTAAGTTTCAGGTCCAAACTTTTTTTCTGGTATACAGACAAGGAAGTTAGATTTCGTCACTGTGCTTTGCAGAGTTGAAGTAGTGCTGGGAACCAAGGATCTACATGGAGTGGGGATATTATATGAGTATATACTTAGTGCATACCAAGAAATCTCATTTCAGAGCCAAGATGTTCATCGCCAGTACAACCTAGAAAACAAACAAACAAACCCACTACTCTGATTTTAACATTATACTAGAAATGGTCAGTTGAACCAGGAAGCCAGCTTCCTTTGAGAGATAGTCCACATGTGATGTGACTTTGATGTCAGCACCTAGACCCAACTATGATTGTAATCAGCCTTCCATATGGATGTGATGTCAGTTCTGAAGCCTTAAGTATTTCTTTGGTGATAGTTGGGGATTTCAATGAAGACAGTCACCAGTGAGGGTCTTAAAATGATCCTCATCAGCCGCTGCTTTGTGGTCATCAGCAGTGGCCCCGAAACTTCTAAAACGTCTCTGCAGGCATTTTGCTGCGTGTGTCACGTGTAGCTGGAACCACTCACAGGCCCGAGTCGTGTGCCTCCTCGCTCTCCTTTTGGAGCCTTGCTTCTTTGCTGCAGCTCCCTCTCCATCACAAGGCCCCTCCAGCTTATTATAGGGCAGCTACTCTGCTGGGGTGAGGGGCTATTTAGAGATGTGAGAGTCCATAGTGCTTGGTGAGGCCATTGTAAGGACAGCCTCCTGTCACCTGGGCTCCGGGCAGGCCAGCACAGTGGTCAGCCTCCCCTTGTGTTCCATTTCCTGGAGCTCACCCTCTGGGTCACCCTGTCCTTCTCATTATCTAGCACCCAGTCAAAGACAAAGCCATTTCTCTCCTATCTCCTGCTCACCGAGGGAGCGTGAAAATCAAATCCCAGGCTGACCTTGGATTAGCTAGGCCTCCACCAGTGTGTAGACAGGTCTCTACTTGGACCTTCCGGGGTCCCCGGACATGGTATAAATCCACCTTTGAGGAATGCTGCTCCCCATTTGCCCAGATCCTTCCAGCTCTAGGTCCAGTTTCTCTAAACTGGCCTCCTGCTAGTCCTCCGAGTTCTGCCCTGCGTTTCTCAGGCCCTGTCTTCCTTTGATATAATCCCTTGCCTCCCACTCCCAGCCGCCAGCTCCAACAGTGGCTCAGAGCTCGTTTCATCATTTTCAAGTCTCCTTATTTTTGCAGTGGAAACATAAGATTTAACAGCCCATCTGAAATACAATTTTACATTTTGATTGCTTCTGCCCCAGCCATACTGAGGTTACTTTCAATCTACATATATTTGTGGGATCGGGCTTTTCCACTGCAGTTCAATTGGAGTCCACCTTATAATATCCGTGATTATAAAATACCATAGGCTAATAGAGTGCCTTGCTTCCAAGGAGTTCAAACTGCTTTATAATTCTGCTGACCATAATTTATCTTCATAAGCTGCTGTAGAGACAAGATAAAAAGCAAGATTAATAATCAAATTTTATAGATGGTGAAATAAAAACTCTGAGAAATTGAGTAACATTTTTCCAGAAATGCACAGTTCTTCCTGTGCTCTCTGATGACTATTACAGATTTATTGCCCAAGTAGGGAGTGGCTGTGAACCTTGCACTTATTTTACTAGTGCACTGTGTGGATGATCAAGACAGAGACTCTGGTCGTACACTTAGCTGGAGAGGTCGGATGAGCGAGAGATTGAGAAGGAAAGGGAAGGCACAGTGAGGGCCGTGCTTCCCTGAGCGAGCAGGGAGTGGGGCCGTGTGTGGGCAGGCAGCTTTCTTTTTGAGGCGAGGTTGTAGTGCTTGGTTGTTGGCTCTATTAGTCCTCATACCTTTTTTATATAAATAAATGAAGCAAAAACTGTTGAATGTATATGGTTTAATATATTTAAAGAGAGTTGTCCTATTGTTTCAACTTATAAGGAGGAAAATGGGCTTTAAACATGAGAAAAAAGGTGAGGCCGGAATAGCCAGCAATTGAACACTGGCCTCGCAATCACAAGGTCCGGGGCTCGATCCCCCATGCAGAACCCACAAGCTGAGCTGCGGCACACCTGGTACCCACCAGGATGGCCTGACGATGAAGGTTCTCCTCTCCCAGGCAGGAGGCCCCCTGTTCGGTTCCCGCCCCGCACGGCCCCACATCCACCTGTGTGGAATGAATCCATGTCACCACCAATGATGTGCACCTGTGGAGACTGCTCTGGGCCCTTCTCTCTCTCTCTCTCTCTCTCCCTCCCTCCCTCCCTCCTCTCAAACAATAAAATACCGGTAAATCTCTTTTTAAAAAGAGGGAGGGGAGTAGGGATGGCTCAGTGGGTTAGGCGCTCACTTTGCAGCCCTGGGGACTAAGGATCGAATCCCGGCCCGGCCCGTGCGGAACCATGTGCTGAACTGGGGAGTGCCCCCAGTTCAGTTCTCTCTCTGTCTCTGTATCTCTCTCTCTCTCTCTCTCTGTCAAAAGATAAATAAAGAAATAAAACTTAAAAAAAAAAAAAGAGTGTCTTATAGTTTAAAAAAAAAAGAGGGAAAGGCAGGGAAGCTGGGATGGCTCGGTGGGTTGAGCCCTCGCTTTGCAGCCTCAGAGCCCAGGGATCGAATCCCGGCCTAGCCCATGTAGACCCATATGCTGAGCTGGGGTGGGCCCCCAGTTCAGTTCTTGCGGGGGCTGATGCAGGAGGCTCCCGGCCCAGTTCCTGCCCTGCTCAGTCCCGTGCCCACCTGTGGAGTGAAACTATATGGAAAACTGATGCTGTCAACTATGGAGACTGCTCTGGGCCGTTCCCCTTCTCTCTGTCTCTCTCTGTCTTCTCTCTGTCAAAAACAATAAAAATAAATCTTTAAAAAAAAGAGGGACAGGGTGCTTTTCATTTACTTGCTGTCACATGAATGTAGACGTAGTATAGATATGTGGTTTGATATTTGTTGATTGCCCGCCGTATGCCAGGCCCTGTGCTGGGGGGCCTCCTATTATGTTCAGTCTAATTTCATCCTCGTTCCAGCCTCAGGAAGTAGGCATACAGCTAGAACCTGACAGCGCTGGCATCTCCCTGTGAGCACGGGGCTCCCACGCATGTTTGTTCCCACTGAACTTCTGTGGTCCCCCCACCTCTGTTGGGGGTCACTGCCCTGCAGGGTCACGCGACCTGGACATGATCGGGAATAGCCTATCAACTCTGTGCGCCTTCAGGAGAACTAGTGCAGTGAGATAGCAAAGCTTCAATAATTGATGTGTCGAACATGGCAGTTGTTTATTCTCTTTCTATAGAAAAATAGACGTCAGTGTCTTGCTATGGGAATGTTGGAAAGGAACAGCTCCTCTCTCTCTCTTTTAGGTGTAAATTCTGTCTGACGCTTCATGTATGTTTAGAGTATTTTTGATGTCCTGAAATAGCAGTGAGGAAACTCTGTAAGATGATGGGGGGGGTTGTGCCTGGTGGTGAATGAAGGATGAGTCAGTAACAGAACCCAGGTGATCTGAGCCCAATGGGAAAGGCATTTCTCAAACCAACTGAACTGAGAACAGAAACAGCCCCCATGGAAGAAATGGGAATGTGACTTTTTTTAAGCAGACAGACTTTAAAACAGAAAGGCCAAGTAGTCTGCCTCTTGTCACAGGAGGTATTGCCAAGAGATGGTGCTGGCTTCAGGGAAAACTGGCACCTGCCGGGGTTGGTGAGGTTGAAACAGACAGATTCATTCCTGTGCAAATGTATAGTGAACACCTGCCATGCCCAGGCACCGTGCTAGGCGCTGGACATACAGCAGTGACGGGGGGTGGGGAAGGGACATGCATTCACCCGGCCCTGTGCCAGGAGGCCCGCCCGGCTTCGTGTGCTGGGCCAGCTGTGAGCATGCTATGCCTCTGACCAGACGGAGAACTGGAGCAGAGGAGCCAGGAGTCTGTTTTATTTTTTGATCTTCAGCACCCAGCACAGTGCCTGGCACGTAGTAGGCACTTAGGAAATGGGAGGCTGAATATTTGAATACCGGAGTGAGTCAGTGGAGCTTGGACCAAATTCTAGCTTAGAATATCCATTGGCAAGACTGGTGTCTTCTTCACTGAAGAGTAAATGAGCCTTAGACCCATCAAACATGTTCCAGGTGTGCTGAGCAAAAAGAAACAGGTTTTGCACTTGCCTTTGAACTTCCAGGAGCTCAGAGCCTTATGGGTGAGCAAAGCAGGGGACACGGCATCTACCAGATCACAGCAGAATGGTCTTCAGTTCCCCAAGTTTTACAAGGTTGGGGGAGGGGGACAGATAGAGAACTACCTTCCTTACCTGAGGGCTCATGGCCTGCGTATTGCGCAGACGTTTGTGGAGCATCTGCTATGTGCCAGACTGAGGATCGGCGCTTAGTGAGGCCACGACCCTGCCCTTCAGAAGGTTTCGTAGGGGGCAGACATGCTGGCATGCATTTAGAACAGTAGGTGCCCAGCTAATATTTATTGGCCCAATCTGGTCATTTGTGTGTGTATCTTCATCACCTGGTACACCAGCACAGGGGAAGTGGGAAGTGTGTGTTTGAATAAGAAGGAGGGAGGGGGTAGGCTGTATCAGAAATATGGTCCATGTATTGTACCTGGAGACAAAAGGAAATCTTAGGGCTGAAGGAGTGTCAGGATAGACTGGAGAAGGCTGAACCCAAAGGCAGGAGACCAGCAGGGGGCTTGAAGACCAGTAGAAGTCAAGAGGCCTCACTGAAGCTCTTAGCAGTAGGAACTGAGTAGGGGAACTGGCTTCAAGAGAGTTAAGAAGAATAGACTCTAGAACAGGGGTCCCCAAACCCCAGGCCCCGGACTAGTACTGGTACTGGTACTGGTCCGTGGCCTGTTGGGAACTGGGCCGCACAGCAGGTGAGCACAGGCGAGTGAGCAAAGCTCCATCTGTATTTACAGCCACTCCTGTCAGATCAGCAGCGGCATTAGATGCTCATAGGAGCACGAACCCTGCTGTGAACTGCGCATGTGCATCCATACCCCCCACCCCATTGTGGACAACCCGTCTTCCACGAAACCAGCCTCTGGTGCCACAAAGGTTGGGGCCACTGCTCGGGGACTAAATCTCAGAGGTCCTTTCAGCCGTAAAGTCCTGACCTGCTTTACCCTGGTGCCACCTCCAACGCCCCTGCCACCCTGTCTGGCTTTTTACTGTGACTCTCTTGGAGCCACTTACTGACAGGTGTCCCCCGGCCCTCAGCACCAGCCCTGCGGCGGGTGCCTTGCACAGGTGAGCGTGGGTCGCTGTGGCTCCCGCCTGCACGGAGCCCTGCTCTTCTCGGGCAAAACCGTGGCCCCTCGTGCCCAGGCGTCCAGGCCTTCACGAAGATTTCCCCTCTACTCTCCTTTGTTGGCAATCCGAGTTGCGTACTCTAGCACTTTCTTATATATAATAAAGCCTTATTCAAGCAACAAATCCTAATTGACTGAGTGAGTGGTTACTAAATGCCAGGCACTGTGCTGCCCTCGTAGACTTCACAGGCGGAAAGAGACAGTAAGCAGGTTATGGGGAAAGTGCTGTAAAGTGACATTTATGGCACCGTAGATAGAAACTAACTGGTGTCAAGGGAGGCCTGTCTGTGGCGGTGACAATTAAGCTGAGGTTTAAAGGATGAGGAAGGCTGCCATCTGAGAGCCAGGAGAGAAGGTGTGAGGCAGGAGCAACAGCAGGGCATGAAGGCTCTAGACCCAGCAGCTTAGGCATTCGAGAAACTGAAAGGAAACGGACTGGACTGGAGCTTGTGGAACTGGGAGAGTGGATTCCAGTGACAGTAGAGGGCTGGGCAGGGTCCCGATGGGAATGGACATCCTTTGGGCCATGGGAAGGATTTCAGATTCGTTCTAAGCACAGAGGGAAGCTTCTGCAGGGCTTTCAGCCAAGGGCGATGTGACCTGCTCACTTGGGCAGCTACGAAGAGGGTGCATGGGAGGAAGGAAAGACCGGAAAGGAAGCCCCAGGTTCAGCGAGGAGCTCAGGGCCAGAGTGGTGGCAGCAGAGGTAGAAAATCGGAGACCAGTTGGAAATACACTTGGGAGCTGGCCATGCCGCTGGGTTGGAGGGTGAGGATGAAGAGAGAGAGGTGTCAGATCGTTCCCAGGTTCCTAGCGTGAGTCATGCGGGGGGGGGGGGGGGAGTGAAACAAGGACAGAGGGAAGAATGTGCTGGGCAGGAGTGGAGGGCAGAGGGGGCCTGTTTCCTTTTAAACATACTGTGTGAGCGATTGTGAGACATTTCAGTGGAGATGTCAGGCCATCAGAACATAAATCTGGAGCTGAGAAAGGTCCATGATGGAGAAAGACATTTGGAAATCCAAATGCAATTTAAACCTCTGGGAATGTTTACTGTCTCGGTTTCTTGCGCCTGTGGAAACATGCTGCACAAAATGCGTGACTTAGAACAACAGGTAATTATTCCCTCACAGTTCTGGAGGCTAGCATTCCAAAATTCAGGAGTCAGCAGGGCCATATCCCTCTGCAGGCACCAGGAGGGGTCCTTCCTTGCTGTTTGTAGCTTCTGTCGAGTCCAGGTTTTCCTTGTCACTAATCTCTGCCTCCATCATCACAGCCATCTTCCCTCTGCATCTGCGTCCAAATCTTTCTCTTATAAGGACACCAGTCATATTGGATTAAGGGCTCACCCTACTCTAATATGACATGATCTTAACTAAAGTACATGTGCAGTAACCCCATTCCCAAATAAGGGCACATTCTCCGATACTGGGGGTTAGGACTTAAGCATGTCTTTTTTTGGGGGGGACACAATTTAACCCCCAACAGTGACCTAGAACAAGGGTGAAAAGAGAAACGAGATGGAGTTCTAGGACTTTGGCATTGTGTAGAGGTGCATAGAGAACAAGCCAGCAAAGGAAGTGGACAAGCCACACAGAGAGGCAGGACAAATGGGGGGGGGGGGGTGTCATGCAAACCAAGACTGTTTCAAAACAGAAGGGAATGGTCAGCAGTGGGAAAGAAATGCGGCTCTTGGGTCACAGAGCTGGGTTGACCAATGGATGTGACGACATGGTGACTGATGACCTTGACCAGCCAGCACTTGACTGGGACAGAGAGAGGAAGTCCAGTTGGAAGAGGTGAGAAGATGATGTGAGGCACAGCTGTGGAGACCACAGGAGGTTGCTCTTTAGAGATCGGGCTCTGGAAGCAGAACAGAGAACTGGGGCGACAGCTGCAGGCAGAAGGGATTAAGGAAAGGTTTGGTTTGGGTTCTGGTGTTCTTTGTTCTTGTGTTTTGCCTTATTGTTTTAAATGGGAGATGCTTGAGCATGTTTGTAAGCTTGGATTAGCGCTATTTTCATATCAGTATATTTATATTGAGTATGTTTTGTGTTCAACTTTAGTTGTTGCCAGTGTCTCAGTGTTGCCTTCCCAGCTTTGCGGCCCCTTGGGGACAGGACTGTGCCTTCTGTTTCTTTTGTCTCCCAACCATCTAACTTGACACTGAGCATTTGTTCATTATATTCACAGCAAGAGAATATGCTGTACATTCATGGCACCATGCACAGCTGTCATTTCATGTTCTAACGGAAACCTGACTAAGAGCAGTTTTCACAGGCCCTGTCACATAACGTCAGCCCACAAAATCCGTATCTGGTGTTTCTGACCAAAGAACCTCACTGGGGGCCCTTTGTGTGGCAGTCTCGCTAATAGACTCTGCCTGGCACACCATCAAGGAATAGAAACTGAGAAAGGGGTTTCCAGAGGTTCCAAACGGCCTGCTTAGGGCCATGAGAACCAGTTGGTTCACCTGAAAGGAAGGGCAGCCCCGTGGTCACGTCCAGGGATGTCCCCACAGAACTGGACCAGCCTGGTCCTAAGACCCAACCTGGAGCCTGGAGTGTCCAGGCTGCCAAGTGCAAAGGTGCAGGTCATGGACAAGGAGGACAGAGGTGCAGTGGTGAGTGTCTAGAGTCAGGGACCCGTGAAAGGGGCCTTGGGACCTGGCACCAGGACTCCTCCCTGGCAGAGACCTGAGTGTGTGGGAGGGGAGGCGGGTGGCACACCCAAGAACACAGAGGGCACAAAGAAAAGCTGCCTCTCACACATGTGTGACAAAAGCATGCTGTTATTGTCTCTAATGTTCTTTTCAGATATTGCCTCTTCCAAGTGGTATATGTGGGGTTTTTTTAAATAAACCGAAACCATCTCTAGAGATTGCTTTGCTAGAGGCAATCTGCAATAACCTCATCAGTTGCACACGGGTGGCTAGGTGGCTCTGGAAGCCCTGGTGTGTGGGGGCACGCTGGGGACAGTGACCTGGGCCGGCTGTGGGCTCCAAGGACCCATAGGACAGCCCAGCAGTGACGGGCCACAAAACCACCACAGGTGCCCCAGGGCACCAGTGCCCACGGGCAAGGGCGGCCTCCCGTGTTCAGCAGCCAGAACTGGAGGAGATGCAGGTGCCCCGGCAGAGGCGGTGAGGGGGACAGGGCCACGGCAGGCCCCTTAGCGAGGCAGCTCGGCCCCAGCCTCCACAGCAACTCCCTCCTGGGGAGAGCGTTCTGGGCTTGTAGGAGCCATGGCTGGTGCTCTAGAAGCCCCCAGCAGCGTGAGGAACCTCCAGCTCAAAGGAAGTGAAGAAGCTCCTTTTTACATTTGAAAAAATCAGGAGACTTTGTAACATGACCTTTTGAGTTTGGTTTGGGGTTTTTTGTTTGGTTTTGGTTTGGCTTGGTATTTTGTTTTTTCAATCCTATATACAGAAAAAAGATGAGCAATGAATGCAAATTTATAGGAGCAAAGTGGGGAGATGCCTTTTAAGTGGGGAAAAGCAGCTCAAAGCCATGTGGAGGTGCTTTTGATCACACCCTTCCTCCCTTCTCGAGCTAGCTGGGTGAAGATAACCCAGGCATAAGTGCTCCCTAGCTCCCTTCCCTCCCACTCCAGGCTGCTAACTGGGTGGAGAGGGCGGCTTCTTGCATTGCTCAAATGGGAAATTTTCAGAGGAAACAGAAGTTGGGCTAATGCATTTTGCAATCAGCCAAGTGCCCTAAGCCACATCTTTTATTAATAAAGACATAAGCTGTGTTCCTATCTCATACTTTGAACTTGGCTTTCTCCAAAATGTACCCCTATCTAATCAGGACAGATTTTGAGAAAAGAAGGTGCACTCTGTGGTCTCTGGTTTTGGTTGCTAACTACATGTGAAGTGTTCTGAGTTTAGGTGATTTCTTTCAGAAGCTCCAGATGTAACCTTGTCTATTGTGTGAAGGGGACAGAACCATAGTCGGGAATGCGTTTATAGTGGAATTCTCATTGACATGCAAACTATGTGTTCATGAACACAGTCCTGTCGTTGTAATATTAGAGAACATTTTAGATTAACTTTTTAGAAGCTAATGAAAAAAATAGTGTTTCCTTGGGAAAGTATGACACAAACTCCTCAGAAAGGATCACAGACCTGAACAGACGCCAGATTTAATCCTGTGATTCTGGGCGGAGGCAACTTGTATAGAGATCATTGGAAATAGAATACCAGTGTTTCAGAATTCCCTTGTAAAACATAAGCATTCTGTAAAGATTGGTTCCCTCAGTGTTCAGCTACAAAAGAGAATTCCTAAGTATCTCTAAAGTGGTGCTTGGCTCATCTGGTTGGAGTGTAATGGTAATGAAGTCAATAGATTTGGTTCCCTGTAGGTCTGTTCTAGAGCCACAGACCAGCCATCTGACCAGGCCCCTGCTGTTGGGGACAACCAAGCCAGAGAACGGGGAGGTCGCTGCACTGTGCGTGAGGTACACAGGCCCGTTACAGGGCTCAGTACTGGCACCCTGGGTTAGGAAGATAGGATTTTATGTAGCGTTCATCTAGAAATAGCAGCCTGCATTTCCAAACTGCTCATGCTTTCTTCCATTCTTCCTTTCCAGGGCCCCTGAGATCATCCTTGGTTTGCCGTTTTGTGAGGCAATTGATATGTGGTCCCTGGGCTGTGTCATTGCAGAGCTCTTCCTGGGCTGGCCGCTGTATCCAGGTGCCTCTGAGTATGATCAGGTAGGTCTAGAGGGCACAGGTATTCACGACACACAGTCATTTTTCATCTGGATTAGCACTTCATTTATAACGTGACACGTGGGTGGGATTATGGGCTGTTATGTCATTTCCTTAACCTGGCTTTTCTTTCTTTATTCCTCTTTTTTTACTTCTTTCCCTATAACATTGTCGTTTTTCCTCAAAGGCACTGGAACCATTAGTATATGATATGCACAGTGACAGGAAAAGCCCTGACCTCATTCCCATCTTTTCTTGCAGATTCGGTATATTTCACAAACACAGGGTTTGCCAGCTGAATATTTATTAAGCGCAGGGACAAAGACAACTAGGTTTTTCAACCGTGACACAGACTCGCCGTATCCTTTGTGGAGGCTGAAGGTAGGAAGAGCGTCTCCTCCCTCCCTCCCCAACGCCCAGCACTGGGAGGCAGGGCCGGGTCTGATCAGTGGTGAGCTTTTGACAGTGGCCTGTTGGTCCTGCTTCTCGCTCTGATTGGACCAGCATCGTGGGGCGGGGCAGCTGTTGTCAGCACGAGGTGTGGATGAATTTGAATGTTCAAAAGCACCATTTTCCTTGGCCTACAGAGCTCGGGTCCCAAGTCCTGATTGCTAAACTCCTAGAATTTAATTGATGACCTGTCTGGTTTGTGTAGAGAGAGAAATGAACCAACCCCTGCCCTCAAAGGGCTCCCAGAGGATGCTGGGATAGCTCAGCAGGTTGAGCGCGTGCCTTGCAACCATGAGGTCGAGGATCGAATCCCAGCCTCGGCCCCTGCAAACCCATATGCTGTACTGCAGCACGACTGGTAACCACCAGGATGGCGGCGAAGGTTCTTGCCTCCCATGAGGGAGCCACCCCCAGTTTGGTTCCACCCCTTGTAGCCCCACAACCACCTGTGTGGAAGGAAACTATGTCAAAAAACTAATGATGTGCAACTATGGAAGCTGCTCTAGGTCCTCCCCCCTTCTCTCTGTGTCTCACCTATCAAAAACAATGAAATTAATCTTTCAAAAAATTATCAAATAAAAAAGAGCTCACAGTCCAGAGGGAGACCCCACATGTGCGGCAAACCCTTGCCCCCATAACAAGTGCTCTGTTCCTGGTAGAAACAGCATGGGAGCCGTCAGTACGGCCTGTGGCCGAGGGCCTGGGGCCAGCATTGGAGCTGGGCTGTCAAGTTTGAAGGGGTCTTCCAAGGCAGAGGACACCGCTTAGCAGCGCTGCATCCTGAGGCCCGGGAGGGGTCTGCCGGTCCAGCTGGCAGGTGGTGCAGCGCCCCAGTGCACACCATAAACTCGGTGGTTTTACTTTAACAGAAACATATTTTGCTTTCACTTTGATCTACACCTAGTAATTAAAGTTAATGTATTTTCCTGGGAAGGAGAAAATAATGCAAGCCTTAAGTATGTTTCATGTTCACTTTAGGTGCTTTCTATTTTTATTTTTGCAAGAGAGTTGGTGGGTGTTTTTTGACAGTAACCACAGCCAAACTCTAATGTGATTTAAAGATAACGTGTGGCCAATCATTTCAAAAGATTTAGTAAAGAGGTTTGAGAGCTAAGCAAGCACTCTTGGGCATAGGTGGGAGGGCTGGTGTTTGACGACTGGAGGGTGAGTGGTTCAAGGTCAGGCCCAGTAGAAAGGAGTCCTGGGGTGCAGGAGGAGGGTGCCAGTGAGGGGCAGGGCTTACTTCTGTACTGAAGTTAAGCAGGACTTAGTGAAGTCCTGTTTGTCCAGCTGTTCCTAGGATCGAAGCTGAGATCTTAGCAGCTCCGGGTACGCTTTCCTCAAGTGAGATTTTGAGATTAAGTGCCTAGGATCCATTAATGACCTGTGAATCCCAAAACCCGTAGTACACGGAAACAGCAGCTGGCTAGACGAAGGCCAATGGGAGGACCGGGTGTGTGCCCCAGGGCCACACAGACTCCAGCGCCGGCTGCCACGTACCGGCAGGCTCCTTGAGCTTTCTAGTCCTATTTCACGCTCTGCAGAGGGGTTGGTGATCGGCCTACTAAGATCTTTGTGAAGAGTTCTAAGTTGGTTCCTGTGTTTTACAATAGTGCCCACATGTGTGAGAGCTGTATGTAAGAGTTTTCATACATAAAATTAAATTAAAACTTTAAAATGTGTGGGGTTTTATATTTTAAAATGTAATTCCACACATGGAATCTTATCCCTTAAATTAGGGAAGAACGTAAGGTTATCACGGATATGGGACACCGTGGTCTTCTTGGAACCCCCCAGACCTGATTCAGAGCAGGTGTGCGTGAGAAGCAAGGCAGGCAGGGAGGGAGCTGAGTTAGTGTGGAGCGTAAAGAGAGAAAGTAATTAGTGAGCAGGTCACTGTAAGAAGGATCAAAAAGTCTCCTATCTGAAAAGTAGGGAAAAGACCATCTGTGAAAAGCAGAAGCTAAAGGGTTTAAGTCACAGAGAACAAGAAATAATTCACATGAATTGGCTTTTGCCTTTCTTGACCAGACACCAGATGACCATGAAGCAGAGACGGGGATTAAGTCAAAAGAAGCAAGGAAATACATTTTCAACTGTTTAGATGACATGGCCCAGGTAAGCTCCGTGGGTGAGTATGCAGTGCTAGCCCTTTAAAAGCCAAGCTCAGCAAGACTTGTGCAAGAGTATGTAAGGAGGTGGCTAGAATGCACAGTACTCAACTGCAGGGGTTGACCTTGCCCTGGAACAATGATATGCCAACCTTCACAAGAAGACCAGTGGGTTTGTGGACTATTTTAAAAATCTTACACCAGCTCTTTAAAAAGAGCTTCAGTTTATTGGTTCCCATTTGTGAAACAGTACTGGCCATTCCTGCTGAGGTTTTCATGAGAAGAATGCGAGCCCATTAGTGTATTTGAGTTTAATGCCCGTGACTCAGTGTTAGTTCCCTGGGGCTGCGAAACACAGCACCACAAGCTGGGGGGCTTGTGACAACAGACATTTATTCTCTCACAGTCTGGAGGCTAGAAGTTCAAAACCCAAGTACCAACAGGACCGTGTGCCTCTGCAGGCTCTGGGAAGAGCTGTCCCAGGCTTGTCTCCCAGCTCTGGGGGCCCCTAGGCATCCCCACCTCGCTCTTCATGTGGCTTCATCCTGTTTCCTCTTGTCTCTGTGTCCAAATCTCCCTACTTTTTTCCTCTTATTAAGACACCAGTCATGGGATTTAGGCCACACCTTATTCCAGTTTGGCCTCATTTTAACTTGATTACACCTACAAGGACCCTATTTCCAAATAAGGTCATGCTCACAGGTACCAGGAATGAGGACGTGAAGATACCTTTGGCGGGGACACAATTCCATACACTGTACTCAGCTTCCCTCGGCTCACTGGAGGGAGCACAGGCTCTCACGTTTGTGCCCAGAGAACCTGCTAGAACTTCAGATGTTTTTAATGTAAAGGCTAATCTAAAATCAGGGCAACCCACAGTGAATTTTTCTTAAAAGCAATGAGAAATAAAGCTAGAGACTGATAAACACTTAGCACACCTCTTACTGAAGAAGAGTGTAACCAAAAATCATGATACTGAGTAAAGTATACTTGTCAGTTAATTAGCAGCTCACATTGTCTGAGAAAACTCAAATTGCTCTCCAGCGCCTGCCTTGGAAAACATAGAAAGCACCACAAAACTAGTCCTTTAAAGGCTTTATCCTAGTATCAACTTGCCCTGGGAAGAGAAACTGTGTTCAGGTGTCCTGGTTGTCATGGCCAGAGCTAACCCCGGTGAACACGGGACTGGAGTGACCCTGGCCCTGACTCAGGGAGCTACAGGAAGACAGGCACACTGTAGACCTAGGAGGGGGCACCTAGCCCCCTGCATTTCCCTCCAAAGATTAATAGACGTTTTTGCATCTCATTTTGTCCCATTTGGCTGTAGATACTGGGTTGTTTTTTTGTTGTTGTTGTTGTTTTTTTAATCTATTTTTATTTATTTATTTATTTTTGACAGAGAGAGATGCAGAGACAGAGACAGAGAGAGAATTGAACTGGGGGAGCTCCCAGTTCAGCATATGGTTCCACACGGGCCGGGGCCGGGATTCGATCCTCGGTCCCCGGGGCTGCAAAGTGAGCGCTTAACCCACTGAGCCATCCCAGCTTCCCCTGTTGTTTTTTAAAGATTTATTTTTATTTTTGACAGAGAGAGAGAGAGAGAGATACAAAGACAGAGAGAAGGGGGAGGGCCCAGAACAGTCTCCATGGTTGCACATCATTGATTTTTCCACATAGTTTCATTCCACAGGTGGGTGCAGGGCTGCACAGGGCAGGAATTGGGCTGGAGTCTCACCCTGGCAAGAACTGAACTGGGCGAACTCCCCAGTTCAATATATGGGTCCGCACGGGCCGGGGCTGGGATTCGATCCTTGGTCCCAGGGCTGCAAAGCAAGCGCTTAACCCACTGAGCCATCCCGGCTTCCCCAATACTGTTTTTTAATTGTGGTAAAATACACATAGCATAAAGTTTACCATTTCACCATATTTAACCGTACAGTTCAGTAGAATTAACTATATTCACAGGGAAGCCGGGATGGCTCAGTGGGCTAAGTGCTTGCTTTGCCGTCCCAGGAACTGAGGATCAAATCCTGGCCCCAGCCCATGCAGACCCATATGCTGAACTGGGGTGTGCTTCCCATGCAGGAGGCCCCCAGTTTGGTTCTCGCCCCCTGGTTCAGCCCCTGGCCCAAGGCCCCTAGCCCAGTTCCCATCCTGCGTGGCAGCCATCCACCTGTGTAGAATGAAACCATCTTGAGAACTAATGACACACAACTATGGAGCCCTTCTCTCACTCGCGCTCTCTCTCTCTCTCTCTCTCTCTCTGTGTGTCTGTCTCTGTCAGAAATAATAAAATATTTTTAAAAAAAGGTACATTCACATTGTTACACAACCAGTCTCCAGAACCCTTTTCATCTGGTGTGATGTGAGCTACATTTCACTTTAACTGATTAAAGCAGGAGAGTGCGTCCTGTCACCTGTGCTTGCAGGTACCAGCAGCAGCCTCTCCCTTCCCCATGCACGCCCTCCCCCTGCCCTGCCTGAGAGCACAGCCACATCCTGTGGGCAATAACGACACATGACGGTGCCTTCAACAGGGCAGACACAGCCTTCTAGGAACTGGAAGGGGATGATTAAGAGATTGAGAAGAAGACGGGAAGATGGGGAGAGGGGCAGCATCCCGGGTCTTCATAACGTGTCCCTACTGGCTTCCAGGTGAACATGACAACGGATTTGGAAGGAAGTGACATGTTGGTAGAAAAGGCAGACCGGCGGGAGTTCATCGACCTGTTAAAGAAGATGCTGACCATAGATGCTGATAAGAGAATCACTCCGATTGAAACCCTGAACCACCCCTTTGTCACCATGACACACTTGCTCGACTTTCCCCATAGCACACAGTAGGTATCCTGCTCCATGCTTTCCACCAGGGCTCAGCTGATGTTTTCTTTAAAACCCCAGGTTGTAAACATTTTAGGTTTTGCAGCCATACAGCCCCTGTTGCAGTGACTCAGCTCTGCCGTTACACCCGAAAGCAGCCGCAGACGATACGTAAACGAATAAGTGAGGCTGCGCTCCGGGAAACATTATCTATAAAGACAAGTGGCCGCCAGACCGGGACCCTGGGCCGCAGTGTGCCGTAACCAGTGTAGGAGGGGGTGTGGAGCACAGGAGAGTCCGAGGCCGAGTGGACCGGACTCTGGGTGTCTGTGCATGAAGGGTGCTGCTCAGAATGGCTGGAGCCATGAAGCAGAGCCACTGCCAGTGACCAAGGACACTCCCACAACGATTCCAGAGAGGACTCAGTCTGGTTTGGATTTGGGCTTGTTCATTCATTCAGCATACTGTGAGCAGAGCACACGCAGGCCCTGCCCACTAGAGCTTTGCCATCTATGGGGAGAGAGGCAAGAACTAGTGACACTCAGCGAGGGCTGTTTCAGTGGATGGTGCAAGCAGAACCCAGCCCAGCAGGGCGGAAGACTGAGGGAGAAGTGAAGAGAAAGGCCCCTTTCACAAAGGCAGGCTGGGAACGGGGAGGGAAGAAATGGAGGGATGACTGGGGAGGGCCCAGGGGGAACTGTTCATAGAAGAGACCGGAGCCATTTAAAATGCTGATGGGAGTGTCTGGTAGCAAGTGAGAGCTTACAAATAAATGATACTGAAAAGAGACGTTTCCTGAGGCCGTGGAAGGGTCTGGGATTCAGAGCACAGGTAGAGAGAGGAATAAGCCAATGTCACCGGCAGGGTGGATGGAGGCGGGCACAGGTGTCAGCAAGTGTGCTGCTTTAGAGGAGCAGAGTTGAAGGAGTTCTTCAGACAGCTTGTGTCTTCTCTTGTTGAGATCGGGTGCTTGGTGGTTTAAGAAGGGTAGACCAGTTTAGGTAGCTGGAGCAGGAGGTGATACAACAAACTGAACAAAGAAATACAGTAGAATTGTTGAGCATGGAGCTTGGACGTGAATAGTGTGGGGAGTAACTGAGCCCCCCCACGTGAAAGCGTGGAGAAAACAGGCATTGGGTTCATCCACGCTGGAGTTTTGCCAGGCTCCTAAGAGAAAAAGACAGACAGACTCACAACGTTGGCAACAGAGCAGTCGTAATCCAAACTGATGGCTGTTGAGGGGCTGAGCCGAAAGGGAAAGGAAGTAAAGAAAGGAGGGAAAGATCGATCAGACACTGACTAGTCTGATCATTTAAGAAATTGGTTATTTTAGTAACAGTCAAATGAGCCAAATGGGTGAAAATGTGGCTGGGGGATAGGATGCTTGAATTTGTGGTTGGGGAAAGTGGAGCAGTTTCAGGTTCGACAGTGCAGGGAATAGATGGCTAGACTTGACAACAGGTCACTGGAGATGAGAAGTGACTGAGAAGCCAGCGTGTCTGGCAGGTGACCAGTGTGACTTCTGAAGCCTCCCTAGATGGGCTGGGAATGGGTTAAAGTGGAGGACTGAGCCAGGGGCACAGACTCCAGTGAATGAGAGAGAGAAAATGCCGTGGGTGGCCTGGGTGGTAGAGATTTACTTCCAATTCTACAAGTCCAAAATCCAGGTGTTTGGCAGAGCTGATTCCTCCTTAGGCCCCTCTGTGTCTCCACCCTGTGTCCTCACGTGGTCTTCCTTCTGTACATATCTGTGTCCTGATTTCCACCTCCTCGTGAACGGGACTACGGGTCACCCTAATGATTTCATTTTACCTCTTTAAAGAGCTCGTCTCCAAATTCAGTCATGTTCTGAAGTACTGAGAGTTAGGATAGAACTTTACCGTGGGAATTGGGGGTAGGGCTCAGTTCAGCCCGTAGCAGGGTAACCAGGGCTCTTACTTCAGCCTCTCCACTCCAAGGTTCTTAAGATTTGGAAGTCACATCCCTGGAGCAGCAGTGTACTTGAGAGGCCCAGATCTCAGTTAGGGTCAGGAGGACAAGGAGTACGTGGGAAGAGCCTGGGGATGAGACATTGGCAGAGCACAGTTGGCCCTGCCATGCATGGCCATACTCATACTGGGCCATGTCTCAAGGGTGGATTTGACCTTAACCAGCACAAGAGATGAGAGAGTGACTGAGTGACATTCACCACAGACTGTGCTCCCTCGAATTTTAGTTCTGTTCCTTATCAGTTAATGTTAAGCAAACCAAATCACATTACAACCACCAGACACCGAGTCTTTAATTTAGAACCATGTTTGAAACAAGCAAACTCTAGTAGAAAGAGAAAACTTGGGCTCATCCCTTGCAAACTCTCATTATGGAATTTGTCCTGTTTCTGGGTGTGGTAGGGGTAAGCAAGGGGATGTCACCTGTACCACAGAACAGTGGGGTGAGTGGATAGGGCTCATGAAAGACCAGGCTTTTTGTATTCAGTGGTGAAGTAGAATGACTCCAGAGGACTCCCATTTGCCATGTGCCCTAAGTCAGTGAGACAGTCACCCACATACAGTCACTCATGGTTGAATGACCACAAGGTTCTGTCCATCTCTGAGTTCTTTGAGGAAGCAGCAATAGATGTTTCACTGTACTTGATGAAGACCAAGCATGGAGACCATGAGCATCAGCTTCAAATTCAGAACTCTGCATGAGTCCCAAGAGGACCACTGACAAGTTATAACTCAGAAAATGGGCCTCTGAGTACACAAGGTTTACTCACCCGAGTAGGCCTAATCCCTAATGGTCTCTAGAACTTGCTGGGAAGACCCTGAGAACTCTGGGCAAGAAGAAACCTCCAGGCCCATGGTGCTGTAGACCCCAACCCTTGCGGCTAGACCAGAGCTACCCCAACAGCCAGATTGATGTTGGAAAGAGACTCTACCCATTTCACCAGCCAGAATTCTAGTGTACATATTACTTAAAAAACAATCTTATAGAATTAACCCAAACTGAAAAGGTTTGCCTCTTTCTGAAACTCAAAACTCAGACCATTTCAGAATAGTGTGAGTCTAAAGCTTTGGGTTGAATTGTCACAAAACCATTGAATACTTTAAATATAGTCCAAAAAGAATACAAAATCGTTTTATTTCTTCAACTTCCATATGAAAGCACTTAGAGTTGCTTGGTACTCAGTAGATGCTCAAAACATGTTTACCAGTGTTAGTTTTTTTTAGCTATTGGTTACCATAGACTATGTTCTCTCCACGGCCAGCAGTGAGTAAATATTTATTTCATGAGCATTTTGTGATTAATGTGAGTAGTCATCAACTCAGAAAGAAAGGATTTTCTGAGCATGTCTCAGTCCATTTGAAACATCTTTCATGGAAAGGGTGGTTTGGGACAGTCCATTAGCACCTGCTTTACTGCTTAGTTCTATAATATGCAGAAATAGTATGTATTTGTAATCTTAAAATCACAGGAAATTATTTATGTACAGTTCCTACATTATATTAAAATAAGTATTGAGCATTGAACTTTAAACGTTGTTTGAGTATCTTGAATGTTAGAATTTGATGAAAAGTAGGTGTCATTACAAGAAGACATGAAGTGAATGAGAAACCATGTGTCAGTCCTGAAGGGTACTTTGTGGTGGGTTTTCTTGAACTTGAGTGGCTGAGGCCATCTTGTGGCTTTTCCTTTTCCTTGATCCTGGGGTCAGCAATGCATTTATACTTTACTTTCATATTTAGGGCTATGTTTTGATTTACAAATGCAAGGGAGGGGGGGAAAGAGGAAGAGAACTTTTATTTCATGTAACTGGGCAAGAATTAGGAAATAAAAAGGAAGGATGAAGGAAATTAAAGAGGATGTGTATGCATCTGTGAAGATTGCCAGTAATTAGCTCTTGACCCTACTTGTAAAATAGGGGCAACAGTCATCCCTCCCTCTCGTGGTGTTGTAGGACTGAGTGAAAGCGTTTTGTACACAATAACCACAGCTCTTAATCAGTGTTAGCCGCTGTTATTAATTATGACTATTGTTCTCATACATGCGCAATTCTGGTGGGAAGAGTGGCAATAGGGCCATGATACTAGGTTGGCTAGTTCCTTGTCTGTCCCCTAGATGGCGCTGGTGCCCTAGAGTAGCTGGGAAGGATCAGGGCAAGGAGCCCTCTTTGGGGAAGGTGAAGGCAGGTCATAAGCTGCTGTCTTAATGTTCCCAGTCCGAGAACTTACACATTTGTTTATGAGCCAGAAAGTACCCTAAAAGCTTAGAATGAGCAGTAAACTTGGAGGCAGATCAGCAATCAGGAAAATGCAGTGAGAGCCATCAGGTCTGTTGTGTTAAAGGAGGACCTCTACCTACCTGTTCAGGATGAGAAGAGGTAGTAAGACAATGGAGGAAACGCAGCAGAAAAATGCTGACTGTTACACACACGGACTATACATGAGAAATCCAGGAAATTTAGACCTAAAGCTGTTTCCCTAGTTTTCTTGTTTCTCTTTTTCTTTTCCTTTTCCATTTTCTCCCCTTTGTCCCATGTTACCCTCTTTCCCTTATACCTCTCTCTCTGCCTTTTACCTGAACAGTGTCAAGTCATGTTTCCAGAACATGGAGATTTGCAAGCGTCGGGTGAATATGTATGACACAGTGAACCAGAGCAAAACTCCTTTCATCACGCACGTGGCCCCCAGCACATCCACCAACCTGACCATGACCTTCAACAACCAGCTAAACACTGTCCACAACCAGGTAAGTGAGAAGCAGAGGAGAAAGCAGGTGGGGCTACCTGTGAGCATCAGGAATTGTATTTTCCCACCATCCAGTCAAGAGACAAAATTCCTCCCATATCCTGTACAAGACCTAAAACACCTTTGCTGTCATATTCGACTCTGTAAGAAGATGTTTGCTTCTAAGGTTATTTCTTTTGAGAGTCCCAGGCACTCTTTTTGTATCAACTGCTGGCCCCATTGAAAGGTCTCAGAAAGGACTCAGGAAGGGAGTGGTTTCTGAGATGGTATAATACCTCTAACCACTCCCCTCTGTCCTGAAGTGGGACTAAGGTAAAGAAAATGCTATGATCCTTGTGTGTCCAGCATCTGCTTGCTAAAGAATTCTAGAAATGGGACACTAGCAATTATCCAGTTCAGGTCCCTCCTCCTCCTCCCCAACTGCTGAGTACATGCTCTCCTTTCAAGACAGATAAGACATCCTTTCCCCAAGTCATGGGGAAAATCAATTCATCAGTCTGTCACCAGAATCCCAGCATCTGGAACTGAAAGGGACCGGGAGACTGAGGTGTTCCTCCCACAGATTTCCATCCTTTTGCAGAAAATTAGGAGAATCTAGCACTTAATGTGCTGCTTGAAATGTAGGTGGCCCCCGGGAAATACTGAATGATTAATCTTCAGGTCCTAGCTCAGGGGTCTCTGGGATCTAAGACTCTTACTCTCATCTTGCACTCTTACCAGCTCCCCCAAAGATGTGTTCCTAGATTTTCTTAGTCTTAGTTTCAGTCTGCAGTGACAACACTCTGGTGTGTGCACATGCGCGCGTGCACACACATACAACACACCCTCCCTCTCCAGAGGAGAGCAGCGAATATGTTCTGACCCTGAAGTATGCATGCATAGGGCCATCCACTCCTTCTGACAAGGCCCCTGCTACCCCTAGAGAATCGCTTACCCTCGGCCTCAGCTCTAGGAGAGGCCACCTGGAATCTGCTGCCCTGGGGGGTCACTGGTGCTCTTAAAGCTCTCCCAAGGGGGAAGAGCTCGTGTTCTCTAAGGCCTGGAGTCCACAGAAACATCCCCACCCAGCACTGAGCCCAGCCCCCAAACTAAGACAGCCACAGCCAGACGGGTGAGCTGGACAAAATCTCGCCATGGTTTTGTTCTTCACTCATCCCAATGAGTAGACTGACCTGGCTGGTCAAGTGCACGGAGAGCAGAGGGAGACCCATTTGAAAGAGAGACTTGGCCAAACCACAGGAACAGAGGGCCAGACCAAACCAGACAGTGTCCATTAGGCAGTAATTGGAGACTTTTGAGCAGGGGTAGTGTTTTGGAAAGAACGTTCTAGCCTCTGTGCCCAAGAAGAACTGGAAGAGAAAAAGTGGAGGCCAGAACATCACTTATCAGAGCCTCACGGGCCCCAGGCACAGGGCCCGGGAGGGCTCAGCTGAGGAAGTAGCTACTGAAGAGTCTCTGGGCTCCAGGGGCATTGCAAAGGGAGAAGCCACGGGACCAGCGACTGATCAGGAGGAACAGTCAAGGATACTGGTGCCCAAAGAGGGAAGGCGGGAGGCATAGGACCCGAAGGGAGCCTGGACTTGGGCGTGCGGTGTCTGAGCAGGTGGTGGGAATGTGTGTGGCCTCTGGGGAGGATGGGGCCACCGAGACGACTGACATGTCACGCATGGCACACGGGCGTTCCCATTCACACCGCCTGGAGGCACTTACACGTAGATACAACATGTATCGTAAAATGCAGACATGCTTCACATTATTTGGTAATTATCTTCAAACAAGTGAATTTACTTTGCCCTGAAATTCAGCATAAACTCTTAAGTATAAAAAAAATGTAAAACGAAACTTCATCCTTTTATCAGACTTGGCACACATACACACCGTTCTTGTAATTCTATTTTTATGTGTGTCCAAGATGTCCTTGTGGCTCTTTCTTCCTTATTCTTTAGTCCTTGTGACCTCTAGTGGCTAACTCTCTTGTAAACAGTGGTGAATTTGAAGCCATTGGTAACCTCCACTTACGGTGCTAAAGGGTCAGTGTGAAGAAGGCTAAGATGGGGTGAACCTGGGCAATTCCCAATTTAAAGTGATTTTCCTTCTGCTGCCTTGTTTCACATGGAAGTCCAGTCTCAGGCGATGTCTCCTTCTGAAAAGGAAAGAGGACATAATTTCACTACTTGTCTAACCCATCTCCACTTCAATTCTTTTGATCCACTAGCATCTTTCTCTCTGCCTTCTAGCCTTCGTAGGTGCACACCAGTGTAAGAGTGCACCAAACTCAAAGAACCAACCCCAGTCTCACTGTCCCTCTCCCTCCCTCTCTGTTTCTATAGCATATTTCTTTCCAGTAACTGCTGTGCAGCCATATAAGGCACTCTAAACACAGTGCTGCCCTCAGTCCTGAACAAGACGGCCCCCTTCTGGGCCTGGATGCATCCTCCCAAGTATGGACCACATCACCAGGTCCACATAGATGTGCCCACAGTTCCTCGACTTGTGGGATGGAGCTGGACAGGGAGAGAAGGAAGACGGGTTCAGCTCTCCCCAGTCACTGTGTTCTAGTGCCCAACCCACGTGATCCTAAACTCAAACCTGACCTTGCAGGTGAAGGTGCATTTCAAAGTGGAAGGACAGAACATAAACTATTTGTAGCCTAATTTTTAACTTCGCAGTATGTAGGCATATGATAGGCAGACATTCTTGTCCCAGCCCCACACGTTAGGAACAGGCCTGAATATAAGTCCCGAAGGTGGTTCTGTCTCATGGTTCGGTGCCTGCTTTTTCTTGAGACTTTTCAACTGTATTTCCACTCCCCTCTGTTTTTGCTTTTTGGCTTTTGGTTTTTGTTCACTTGTTCTTCTTTGAGTTCATTTATTTGATTTAGATTTGTGTCTCCCAACATGCCACCGCCCTCATTTTTTATTTTTGTTTATTTTTGTTTAATTCCCATCATTCCTTTAGGCTCCCACCTCCACCAGTGCCACTATTTCTTTAGCCAATCCCGAAGTCTCCATACTAAACTACCAATCTGCACTCTGCCAGCCTTCAGCGGCATCCATGGCTGCAGTGGCCCAGCGGAGCATGCCCCTGCAGACAGGAGCAGCCCAGATTTGTGCCCGGCCTGACCCCTTCCAGCAAGCTCTCATCGTGTGTCCACCCGGCTTCCAAGGTAAGGACCAGCAGACACAGCCTCTCACCTGCTCCTGGCTGGACAGGCTCTGAGGTGCTGACACCCACCGCGTCCTGTCCGGCAACTTCCCTGGGGCAACCTGTCCTGGGGCCAGCCCAGACACAAAGGGAACTCATTATTCTCACCACCTGCCTGTTTGTCCCTGGCCAGCTGCCTGTAACTAAGCACATTGCACTCCCATTGTTCTGCTGATCTCAGCTCTTGGGATTCCACCCATGAAATACCCCCTGTGTGGTTTGTCTATAGAAAAGTGCCGATCCCTGACAACCACCCAGTCCCAGTTCTGTTGAAGAATGTAAATCAGTCTGAATAATCCCTCCCAGGCCATCCCCAGATGTGTCTGTGGCCCTGCACCCCAGCTCTCTATTCCTGAAAACACTGTGCACCCCAACACTCTTCTCCTGAAAACACTAGGAAGCTAGAGGCCAGAGCATGACTGGTCAGAGCCTCACAGGTCCCAGGCCCCCGGGGGAGGGTCTCAGCTGAGGACAGAGCTACTGAAAAGAGGTGATGGTTTCCAGGGCCAGTGACTGATCAGAAGGTGGGATAGTTGGCCATGTAGTTGGTCAGTTTACACAGAAAGCTCGAGATTTTGTGTCTGCAAACCCCATAGGGTAAGCATGTGTGGTCGCCCAGTTTTAGAGTAAGTACAGTTCCTAATGGACTCGTATGTTCTCTCCCCAACACCACTGGCTTTGACATAACGTAGATTTTTTTTCATGTCAGAATCAGTTATTTTCCTGTCATAATTTGTCAGCCTAACTGTTCCACTTTTGGTTTTACAGATTCTTTTAAAGATTTCTTTTTATTGTTTTTGACAGAGAGAGAGAGAGATACAGAGACAGAGAGAAGGGGGAGGGCCCAGAACAGTCTCCATAGTTGCACATCATTGGTTTTT
>PVKE010018241.1:0-29796 GCA_004027555.1 Craseonycteris thonglongyai
TGGGGACCGAGGATCGAATCCCGGCCCCAGCCTGTGAGAACCCATATGCTGAACTGGGGAGTGCCCCCAGCTCAGTTCTCACCAAGGCAAGACCCCGGCCCAGTTCCTGCCCTGTGCAGCCTCACGCCCACCTGTGGAATGAAACCATGTGGAAAAACAAATGATGTGCAACTATGGAGACTGTTCTGGGCCCTCCCCCCTTCTCTCTGTCTCTGACTGTATCTCTCTCTCTCTCTGTCAAAAACAATAAATAAATCTTTAAAAAAAATAAATAAAATAGGGGAAGCCGGGATGGCTCAGTGGGTTAAGCGCTCACTTTGCAGCACCAGGGACCGAGGATCAAATCCCGGCCCCGGCCCGTGCGGAACCATATGCTGAACTGGGAGCTCCCCCAGTTCAGTTCTCTCTGTGTATCTCTCTCTCTCTTCTCTCTCTCTCTCTCTCTCTCTCTCTCTCTCTCTGTCAAAAATAAATAAATAAAAATATATTTAAAAAAAATAAATAAAATAAAGTAAAGCATAGCAAATATAGTCAATACTATTATAATAACTATATATAGTGCCAGTGAGTACTAGACTAGTCAGGGGGATCACTTCTTAAATAACATACCGTAAATGTATAATGCCTATGATGTACACCTGAAATTAATACAAAATAATACTGAGAGTCAAAGTAAATAAAGTGTAAAAAAAGGTATAAAACTCAAAATTAATAAATAAAATCTAAGAGATGGGAGAGATAAGCATTTATAACAGTGTTCATTCTTTTGTGCAGGTAGAGTAGTTGAAATACCTTAATACATCTACTCCACCTATACCCCTCTTCAACTACTTTGCTGTTCTTCACATTAAAATTTGGCCTCTATTGAGCAGATATTGAATGTAAAGCCCATATGGGAGACAGAAGCCAGAGGCAAAATGGTCACAGGAAGTCCATGGTGTCATATTGCATTTGCATACAGACATGAACCATTTGACTTGGTAACTAGCAAATGATAACTGAGGACACTGTTTCCTTATATAAATTATGTGGTACTTATTTATACATTATTATTTAAATCACAAACAAAAACTATACACGGAGCAAGTAGAAGGATAAACAGGCAATCCATCGTTAAGCATTATGAGTAAAAGTTGCTGAATTGAGTATTTTTTCCAATAATAATTTATCAAGGAAATCTTTTCTAGAAATACATTATATGTGTCATTAACCCCAAACAAAAATAATAAATGGAGGTTAAAATGAGTACCACAAGCAGTTCTAAGCTTAGCCAACAAAATAATACTGCTTAAAAGAGTGAGGCATTGTATTCTCTCCCTGAAGTCATCATAGTCTGTTAATTTAAAAGTAGCACTAAGAGTAACTTGGTGCTATACAATTTATACAGTAAATTCAAAATTAGCAACATGAAGCTAGGATACACTAAATAATCCAATAACTATTTTTAAAACTCTTGGCCTTTTTTCTCATTTATGATAATTCACTAAATAAGACACACAGATTAATGTCATATTAAGTTCATTTCTACAAGTTAGTTGTCTGATCTATTCAAGCACAACTTTTTATGAGAAAGAGTGTAGTAACCTAACAAAAATAGCTAACTAGGGGAAGCCAGGATGGCTCAGTGGGTTAGGCTCTCACTTTGCAGCTCCGGGGACCAGGGATCAAATCCCGGCCCTGGCCCGTGCGGAACCACATGCTGAACTGGGAGCTCCCCCAGTTCAGTTCTCTCTCTGTCTCTGTATCTCTCTCTCTCTCCCTGTCAAAAAAAAAAAAAAAATTAAAAAAAGAAAAATAGCTAACTACTGTAATTTTACACCCAAAGTTCAACTCTCCACGTTGCACACACCTATAAGATAGAATTTATAATTCTCACGTCTTGTATATTACAAAATTAAAAGCCATACCAAGCAATAAAAGATATTACAAACTATTTTAAGACACACAGCTGCACCCGAATACTTCTTTTCAGAACCAATTCTATATAAAATGAGCAAATATCCAGATATTTTTATCAGTGTAGATATACAATAGCTAAGTGGGTTATTTTCTTGCTTTATATAGTTGGGATGCTTTTAAGACTAAATAAAATAGGCAACAAATCTCCGATTTTTTTTCTTTCCTATTACACTGCATTGTCTCAGACACATAAAACTGCATTCAAAGGTACACTATATAGTACTGTCTGTAAGGCTAGAGAAATAAACAGCGAGCATTGTGTCAAAATGCCCATGCGTCTTCACATTAAAACAATGACCACATTCCCTCAGACACACATTCAGCACCACCTTTTAATGATCCTGGACCACATATAAGGAAAGCTTTTTATTTAGGACAGGTCAAGACAGCACATTGCTTTTCACCTTTATTCATAACTAGTTCTGATCCTACAGCTGAAAAAGCAAACTCAAACTCATTCTGACTCTTCAATGGGCTCATGCTAATCAAAGTCTTCTTTACATTTTTTTTGGTTTCAAGGTACAGTTTCCTTTTTACCACTGCTAATGTTACCTAGAGAATTCTTGACCAAGCAAACCCAAGGTAATATGCTAAAGAAAAAATCATCACAGCATAAAATGCAATCAAAATGACTGGTACAAAAGTTAAATAAAGAACACTGTTTCCTTAATTTTAGTAATACTGTTGATTGTAACCAGAATGAAGTCACCTAAGCAACCACCCTGAAGCATGCACAATATTCAAATATATCTTTATTATATTGGCTCAATATCTAGAAGTTTGTTGCTGATAGCACTGTTACAAAATGCATAAAGCTGTCAAGTTGATTTGTGAGCAGGGGGAAGAAAGCAACACTGGAAGATAGAGATTTATTTAATGGGCATATGGCACTAGAACATAAATGCCCATAAGCAAAATTGTAAAAATAACACAAAGTAAAAACATAATTTAGGCCAGCAGTGTCCAACCTTTCGGCTTCCCTGAGCCACACTGGAAGAAAAATTGTCTTGAGCCACACATAAAATACACTAAGGCTAACAACAGCTGCTGAGCTAAAAAGAAAAAAAAAAAAAATCCATCCAAAAACCTCATAAGGTTTTAAGAATTTGAGTTGGGCTGCATTGAACTCCATCTTGGGTCACAGGTTAGACATGCCTGATTTAAGCTAAGACCAAAAAATAAAAAACAACTAGAATTGTTTAGTTAGGAGTAAAATCATTAAGCCACCCATATAGTCACAGACACATCCAGTCTTACCACAGAACTGCAAAGTGGTCTATTTCCATTTCTAATGTTATACCTCTATATTATCATTATGACCTAAATGCTTAGGAATAAGTAGCACAAGGAAAAGCTTCTAAAAATGATGAAGGATGATATCAAATCATGTGTGTAACAAACGTAATCTGTGGCATGCTCAAACTTGCTGTTAGTGCGGACCACAGAGTAGACTATAACCAGCAGGGAGAAGTGAGAGCAGAGTTGACCGGCCTCACTCCTGCCCTAGGTCTCTGCACACTTGGGAATATCAAACCACCCTCTAGTCCAGGGTGTGGGCATTGATGATTTGGGGACTCCCTGAGCCCAGAAAGTTGATATTTACTTTGATCTGGGGGAGGGAGCTGGGGGGAGGGTATCAATAAAGCCAGAACTGTCCCCTCTTTCCAACAAAGTGAACAAATTCTTACCTTTCTGTACACCAGCATGTTGGGTGATTCATCTGCCACACCGTTGCTGGCCTGCCCATAATTGTTCCCTTGGGCCATGTCACCCACACTTGGTGCGCTCCGGAATACAGGGATTGTGTCAGTCTGTGCTGCAAAAGGTGAGAGGGATTTCCGTGAGATCCGGCTGGTAGTGGGTAAGGGGGTTCACTCTCCTGAGTCACCTTCACTATCCACAACACCCACCTCACATGGAGCATACTTACATGCTGGGGCTGCCTGGAGGAAGTGGCACAGGTATAGGCGCTAAAAAAAAAAAAAAAAAAATACAGCTGACTTCATACCTACAGTACCCGCGGGGAACTGTAAGAAATGACAACCTGTTTTTAACCCTTTAGTTAAAATAGTCATCTGACTACTGTTTTAAATTGGACTGATTTTCTGAATACTCATTTTAAAAAGTGTTTGGTGTTCATCTGAAAAACAAACAAACAAACCACCACCACAAAACCCTCCTGGTTACCATACTTCTGAGAGCACTTCTCTCCCAATGGTTGCATGTCCCCTTGATGTTTTCCCAAAAGGGCAGCACCCTGTGCAGCACACTTTCCCCGGGTGCCTGCCCAGTTCCCTCCCCCCGCAGTCGCATCGGCGATGCCCCTGCTCGCGCGGCTCCCCAGCACGTTTCCTCTTTATTCCCCGGGTCTCCCACACAGAGCCAGGGGAGCTTCCACTTCCACCTGCCTGAGCCGCCAGCCACCGGTTCCTCTCCGCTCTCCCCACTTCGCTTCGGAAGTCAGGACGCAATTCTGCCCAATCTTTGCAAGAAGGCACCCGAATCTACTCGTCTGAGTATCCCGGCAACAAGAACTGGTGGGAGTTCAACCCTTCGGGCAATTACCTCGCTCACCATGGGTAGCAACCTAACTGAGAAGCCACCGAGCGACCAGGCAAAGAGAAGAAAACAAGCAAAGCCCAGCTCCCCGGCTTGGTTCTCACGGCAGCAGCAAATGGCAGGCGAGCCTGTGCCCCTCGCCGGCCGCGGCCGCCGCCAGCGCCGGGCAGCAGTTTCAGCACCGTGGACCGCGGCGAGCGCGCGGCGCCAGCAGCCCGGCCGGGGCGCGGGGCTCCAGGGGGCGGCCGCGCGGCTCAGGGCCAAGGGTGGGTGCGGGGCGGGAGCCTGGAGGTCTGGGGTGGCGCTGCCTCCTCCCCTCCCACCTCCCCTATTTACCTCCTTGGCCAAGGTCACGGCCCCGAGGCGTCTCCCTTCCTGGGCAGGTTGGAGCGCAGGCGGTGTCAGCTGGCGGCAAGCAAAGCCGTGAAGCAGGGCAGCTTCATCCCACTTGGCGGCTGTAGAACCCGCGCCGCCCCGGCTCCCGCTGCTCAGGAGACCGCCCCCCGCGCCGCTGCCGTGCACAGGCGGCTCCGGCAGCCCGCCGCTGGCGCCCGCTCCCTCCTCCTGCTCCCGGGCTCTGGGACCGGCCGAGCGCGCGCGGGAGCCGAGACGCCCGGCCCGTGCGCGCGACTGGGAGGAGGGAGGGACCGTCACGTGGGACCGGGCGACCAAAGGTGCGGGCTCGGATGGGCCGGGCTCCGCGCGGACACCCTGCTCGGGCCTCCCGGGCCTCCCCACCCTCTCGCCCCTGCGGAGCCCAGCCCACCCGCCTGGGGTGCACGCCTGGAGAGCCGAGCCTCAGGCCAAGAGTAAGCCGGAAGGGAGGAAGGACGACGGACGGACAGACGGGTGGGTGGCTGGGTGGGTGGGAGGATGCATGGAGCCCAGTGCAGCCAGCAGGCTTCGTCACGTGCCTGATGACTCCGCTGGCGGTAGCAGGGAAGCAGTTGACTGATGATCGTTATACTTAAATAAGGAGAGTGGAGAGAGATTGAGACGTCCTAGGAGTGAAAGCAATGGCCGGGACCAAATGAGTCATTCACGGTTTAGGCTGCCAACTTGAAGGGAAAATCCTGCCACCTGTGAAATGGAAGGACCACCCCCAGCGCCTGGCTTCTCTCCCTTTGACACAAGGTGCTCAGAGGAACTTTGCTCTCACCCACCACTCTCATCCTCTAGCAATCTTCGAAGAGTGCCTGGGGTACTGGTCCCCCAGGATTGTCCTCCAGGTTGTGTCACTACTTCTTCTGTAAGGACTACAGTGGCATGAAGAAAATTCAGTGCGGTCCCAGTTACACATAGTCAGGAGTCTTGTGTCTGGCTTTCAGGGGCAGGGTCGGAAAGCTACAAATATTTGAAGTTCTCCTTCCTCCGTTGGGCCTGTGGGGACAAGAGACAGAAGATAATGAAGCCAGTCCCTTCTTAACCCCCAGGGTCTAAACAGAAGAGAACTGGCCCTGGACAGAACAGCTGTTCCAGCAAAAGCCCCAGTGCATTCGCCCCGCCCCGCCCAGCCCCGCCCAGCTCCTGTCAGGTTTCACCCAAGAGTAAATATTTGGGGGAAGTCGGGATGGCTCAGTGGGTTGAGCGCTTGTCATTCAGAACCAGGGTTTGAGGATCAAATCCCAGTCCCGGCCCATGTGGACCCATATGCTGATCTGGGGTGCACCTCCCATGTAGGAGGAGGCCGGGGGGCCGCCTGGGTGGAATAAAACCATATCGAAAACTGATGATGTACAACTATGGAGACTGCTCTGGGCCCTCCCCACTTCTCTCTGTCTCTCTGTCAAAAACAATAATAGAAATCTTAAAAAAAAAAAAAAAAAAAGAATAAATATTCCACTTAGCCTGTGTTCTAAATACTACAGGGAAAGGAGAGCTACCCCAAACTACTTTATACACAGCCTGGTCTGACCCATCCCCCATTCTTTCCCGATTCCTAAAATAATTTCATTGTGTACTCTGGAAATCATGATCTTTTTCAGCAAAATTGCCATTCTTTTCAAGTTCTGTGAATATTTCCTTAAAATTCTTGCCCTAGCCCAAACCTACCTTCAAACTTTCTCTTTCTCTTTGCTCGATTTACTCCTGAGAAGTTGATGTGAATTGGATTAATAAACTTGGAAAGAATCACTGGGTGTACTGTTTTCCTCTTTGCAGCTCTAGATAGAGATTCTGTGCCATAGGGACCCTACCCCAGCTCAGCACTAAAGGAGCATTCCCATTAATCAACAGAGTAGAACCAACTTTATATATTTTATCATGGTGTGTGAAAATATGCCCCGCTGCGTAGGCCTCTATCCATCCATCACATAGATACGATATACAATCTATATAGACATACCTGTGTGTATAAAATTTCCTTGACACACTTTCCATTTATTACTGCCCTGTGTTACAACCACAAACTTTGTTTTACACCAGAAAACTATCTCCCCTCTCATTTCATCTTGAACCTCACCCATTCTGGCAATGACCATGTTGCTAAGCCAATAGTCAATTCTCAATTATCACATGAATTGACTTTTCAACAGAAGTTAAAGTTGATCCCTTTCACCTTCTGAGAAAACTTCTGCATATGACTACCAGGACTTTATTACTGTGTTATTTCTTTTCTGCCTTACTGGTTGTTCTTTCTCAGCCTCATTGCTTGTTCCTCTTTATCTTTTTCACCCCTAAGTTTTGGGAGTGCCTCTGATCTTAATCATTGGGCCTCTTTTTCTCCTCACAATTTATGTGCACTCTGTAGATAAATAAGCTAATTCAGATTTATACCTCTAAATGATACGTAAATACTGGCAACTCTCAAATGTCTACCTTTAATTTGGACCCATCCCTGAAATCCAATCTTGTCAATTGCCCACTTCACATCTGTATCTGAATATCTACTTGGTGTCAGATTCTGTTGCATAATTACAGAGGTAGTGTTCTATTTAGTTCACAGCTGCATACATCAGACATAGTACAGTTTGGGGCCCATAGTAGATGCAAGTAAACTAAATGATGGTATATGTAATCACAATAATCTGATAAGTAATTTTTATTTTTTTGTAATACATTGTTTACAGTATTATATCATTCAACCCTTACTAAAACTCTACAGGGGTAGCTATAATTGTTATCTCTTTTATGTCGCTAGACCAATAGGGAAGGAAAGGATCAGAAAGGTTCAGTAAGTTGCGCAGAACAACCAGCGTAACCAATCAATGGCTGTGATTGTTTATAATGTGTCAACTTGATTAGCTGAAACTACATTTTCCTGTGTGCAAGTGAGTAGAGTTGGACAAAGGAGGAATTTGTGTAAGATTTGGGAAAACAGAGTGAGCCAGAACATAATCCTCTCTGAAGGCCTTTGTAGCTCGTTGTGGTGTGACACATTGTCCTGGGAGGTTCTAGCATGTTCTTGCTCTCCCCCACTCCACGTCTAGATTTTTTAAATCAGCCCTGCTGAGCAATAACAGCCCTACACTCATCACAGAAACCTGAATGTGGACCTAAAAGGCAGTACCATGCGAAGACTACAGCACCCAGTGACTTCTCTTCCAGCTTCCCAGCATGCTCCCCTCCAGCGTCTCACTGTGCCTAGTGCACCAGGTTCCCCTGTGAGCTTCCATTTGCCAACACAAAGGCCTCTGAGGGTCTGGTAGTGATTTCTCTCAGAGCTTACAATCTCCCCTTTTGGAAACTAACCCCACAACTTCCCTCACAGTTGTATGAACCAGGTGTGTCCAACCTGCTGCTCAGCATGGCTTTGAAGTCGGCCCAAGAGAAATTTCAAATTCATAGAACATCATGAGATGTTTTTGTGACCATTTTTTTAAAGCTTGTCAGCTATTAATGTTGGTGTATTTTATGTGTGGCCCAAGACCATTTTTCCAGTGTGGCCCAAGAAAGCCAAAAGGTTGGACACTGTTGGTGTAAGTTCTTATTCTTATTCCACGAGACTCTTAGGAGTTCTGCTTCCCTGAGGGGCTGATAGAGTTCACATCTAAATCTCCACTATTCTACAAGAAATTTAAGTTAGAGACCTAAAACCTTGAAACCAATAACTACATGAAAGTGCAAAACTGAATGATAGAATGTATGTTAACAGATTGAAGGAAAGGAGTTGGCATTCAAACTGGGCTTTTCAAGGACTAACAGGATTATCTACATGAGGAGATAATGAGATAATGTGTCTCTAATAAGGCAAAAGGCAAGAACTTCTTATTACCAGTAATAAGAATGCCATGTGCTGGATTTCTACTACTTCTAAACACATTTAAAACTATTCTCACCATTTGTGACAAATTTACAAGGTATGTATGGAAACTACATTCAAGTTAGGAAACTTGACTATGGTCATATGCCTTCTAAATATCAGAGTCCAGAGTCAATCATACCTCTGTGTGGCTCCAAAGCTTTATGAAAAATTATGCAAAAATGACCCCTAGCAACAGTGTGAGTTCAAACAAAGTCAGGGCTCTTCCACAAAAATGTGTCTTATTCTCTTCTGTCTCGTCTCTCTTTCCCCCTGTCATCCCTCCACTTAGCTAACACTCACATCTTTCTCTCTGGGCAGTAATGACACAAGATTGTTTCTGTCCACTTACTATCAGTGTGCAAATAAAAGGAGAAAGACTCAAGGAATAGCATATTCTTCTATTGTTATTGTTAACCACATTAGACAACTCATAATTTGTGTTACTGTATATTGGGAACAAAATTATGTCTATCACCTTAACATTTCTAGGATTCAAATTTTTCATCTATAAACTGAGGGAATTAGACTAAATCACCTCCCAAAACCCACCTATAGATTAGAATTTGAGATTTGGACCTGTTTTCTTTTGTACTTTCTTCCAGTGTAATAGTGGCCCTTTGTATTACAAACAGTGAAAACAGCATGGATATTGTGGGATTTTTTGTTTCTGTTTATTTCTTCCCCAAAATATAGAAACATGTGATTCTCAGCTGTCATCCTTCAAAATCACTTTTTATCATTTTCCTCATAGACCCTATTATTTGTGAAACTTTTTGTCAAAAAAATTAAATTGTAAACTGTAAGAATTCATTCATTTTCTATGCCACACAGAACTTCTAAGTAACAGGTAAAAACCATTACTCTGCCAAATAAATATAATTCTACCTAAACAATGACATTTAAGGTTTGCTGTTATTGTTAGTTTTAGCAGTCTTATCTTCAAAAAAAATTTTTTTTTAATATATTTTTGAAATACTGAAAATACTTGTGTTTTTGCTAGGACTGCTATAACAAAGTATCACAAAGTGAGTGGTTTAAACAACAGAAAGTTACTATCTCCCTGTTCTGGAGACTGAAAGTTCGAAGTCAAGGTGTGGGCAGGGTAGGTTCCTTCTGAGGGCTCCAAAGGAAGGGTGGGCTCCAGGCCTCTCTCCTTGGCCTGTAGAAGGCCCACTTCTCCTTGTGTCTCTTCAAAGACAGCGTCTTCGGTGTTTGTCTCTGCATCCAGGTTTCCCTTTTGTGTAAGGAAACCAGTCACAGTGGATCTGGGCTCTCTAATGACCTCATCGTAACTCAGTTACCTCAATAAAGAGCCTACCTCTGAATAAAATCACATGTTGAGGTATGAGGAGTGAGGACATCAACATAATATTTTATGGAGGAGGTATGATTTTAACCATTGCAATAGTATTTATTTTTGCAACTCATTAAGGGTTCAGGAACCCCAAATTATGAACTATTGATTGAGCTTTGCTTTTTCCTCTTTTCACTCACCATATATTTACTTATTTATTTGTTATGCATGAAACATTATTCAATTTCTATAAAGAACATAAAGAAATAGGTGACTTTTGCCCTCAAGGAGTTTCCAGTCTAGTTCACAAGATAAAATACCTCTGTTTTTCTCATATCTTACTTCAAATTCAATCAGCAAATTCGATTGGCAAAATACAAAGACTGTCTGGGGGGAAAAAATCCAGCCATTGTCAATATAATGAGAATGGTTACATGACTGGATACGTTTTGGACAGATCTCATTAACCCAGAATCCGGTCCCTTCTCACCACCTCCTCTGTTTCCAACCTGATCTGAGTTACAATTTAATCTCTCCTGAAGGAAGGCAATGGCCTTGTAATTGATTTCTCAGCAGCAGCCAGGGGTCACTTTGAAAGAAAGTCATGTCACTTCTCTACTTAAAATCCTCCAAGGACACCCAGTCACTCAAAGTAAAACTCATCTTCAAAAGGCCTTTGAGACCCTCATCAACTTTCCCAATGATACCTCTTCTGACCTCAGTTTGTGCTACTCTTTTCACGTCTCTGTTCCGGCCACACTGCCCTCCTTGGTTCTTTAAGCACCCCAGACATGCGGCCCCCACAGAACATTTGCATTGGCTGTCCCCCCCGCTATTCCCTCAAATTCCACTCCCTTTCTTTTTCCAATGCTTCACTCAAATGGCACCCGCTCAGTGTAGCCTTCTCTATCTACCCTCTTTAAAATTATGTACTCTTTCTGTACACTTCTGCCTCGTACACTGATTTATTTGCTTTTGAGAGCATTTATCACCTTCTAGCCTACTGTACAATTTACTTATTGACTAGTTTGTTGCCTCTCTCCTCTATAAAAACAATGAACTTCTGGGAACTCAGGGACATCCTTCTTCTGTTCACCGCTGTATCTCCATTGTCTAACATGGGATCTGACATAGAGTTGGCACCCAATAATCATTTGCTGATTTCCTGAGTAACTATCCATGAGTAGGATCCCATTGGAAAGACTGGGTAAACTAGAATACCCTAGTCTACAACTTTGAACAGAACTGAATTAACATCAAGTTCCATTGTGGATGCAAATGATCTGCTCTTTAAATCTGTCTCCTATGTGTCATAAAGAAGAAGAAAAGTTTCTTTTCCCACCACACGCCCACTTCACTAAGGAATGCTTTGAGAATTAATTACATGGTAACACGGAAAAAGCATTTTGAATTTCGAAGAGAAAGCATTTCATTAATTTGAGGCTTTTGTTATTTGAAAAAATTGTAAGCCACACAGGGGCAAGTACAAAGCTGAGAACAATGGGAAAGGAATTACACATTTCAAAATACTACATTGGCATTTTATGGGATAATTGATTTGAGATTGATATAAGCAGGGTGAGGAAAAAAAGCAAGGTGATTTGAGAAATCTTACCCCAAATGACAGGTTGTTAATAATACCTTCTTTTTTTGTAGTCAATTCTCAATGAATTTATAGCACAATAACCACATTAATGCATCATTCCCCACTTGTACCACACTTTTGTCCACTTTATGATCACCTTCTTTCTAATTAAAACTCCTATATCAATGTCAGAGGGCTGGCAAAGAACAAATAAAAACTAAAATTTCTCTTCATCAGGAATTTGTTTCTAGTTCCTGTGAAATATTTAAATTCTGATCTGGATTACTTTCAAAATGACACAATTTTTAAGTGTTATACCCTTTTCAATTAATTAGAAAATTAGTTGAACACATATTATGAGTATAAAGTTGGGATGAAATACAGAAAGTGTTGAGACTTTGTCCCTGCCCTGTGGGCATAGTAGAGTAGGACTGAGAAGTCACTGGATCTGAGTTTTAGCTCTGACTCCACTGCTTAAAATCTAAGCCACACTGGGCAAGTGACTGGGACATTCTAAGCTCCAGTTTCCCTAAAATAAAACTAGACTCATAGTACCTGCTTTGTCTGGTTCTATTGTGCATATCTTTTTATTCCAAGGTAACTGATGTTTTTAGAAAGATAGCCTAGAAGCAGTCATACTAACCATGTCAGAGGAAGTATTTCTGTCAGTCAGATGCCAGGAGCAGCTGTAGTTACAGTAATTAAAAACTGTCTATTCAACAAGCAGTGTATGGTATCTAGAATGTGGTAAAAAGCAGGTGACAGAATGCGAAGGGCATAACAACCGATGAAATGTCATGTCCCTGCAGGAGGCCTATGTGTGGCTAGAACAGGCCACATCTGGACACTTCAGCAGGTACCACAGCTGGTGTCAGAATATATGGGAGCAGGAGTTTCAACAGCTGGATGAGTGTCAGTTAGGTCATGACCTTAGACAATGACGAAGTGCAGAGTAACTCATTTCCTATTTGGTTTCCAAATTCTTAGCCTCCAACTGTCGGCATACACTTAGCCAAAAAGCCAAGAAGCGATTGAACCATCTTCAACCTGGAAATGATAGAAGATCTAATTAGAGTAAACAATTATAACAATGGAAGCGATAGCCCTCAAATACCAAATGAAGAAGCTGGGCTTCAATGAAATGAACTTATTTTCTCAAGTCACACAGTTCAACAGAGTTAGAACCAGGACTTACACTCTAGTCTTTAGATTCCAAACTTGATGCTTCTCACATGATGTGATAATGACATTAAGAGACAGCTGAAACTCAGGATAAAGGGATAGACAGTAAAAGCATCCTCACTTGTTTGAAAGAGTTTATCTCTAGATCCTGGGAAGTTCCAGCCACTGGCACTGAAGGAATTTGGAAATAAAAGTCGTAGAAATTTTTAAAGCATAGTAGACAAAAGACAACAGCAAAATAGAGCCAATTTGAGGAAATAAGGGAGAAGATGGATGCACAAACTGAATTGTCCAAAGGAAAGTTCTATAATAGAATTCAGCACATGTTCATTCAGTTCATACAACACAGTAGGCATCATGCTAGTCTCTGACGATCACTAGACCTTTTCCCAAGACAGAGTCTGGTAGAAGAGAGAGATGAGTAGATCACCACAGTGTGATGTGTTCAGTAAATGTGTGTCCAACGAGTTAGGAAAACATAGAGATGAGAGTCAAGGACCTCTTATCAGGGTCTTTAAAATTGATAAAAGCCTTTCAGATGGACATCAAGAGGAACAGCAAAGCAGCATTTCAGGTGGGTGGAGTTAATGTGCTGAATTTCAGAAACATGAATAAAAACAAATGTCTGATGAACAGCAAAATGTTTGGTGTGGCTAATTTTAAAGAGAAGGAATGACTTTGGTGAGAATGAAGCCGGCAGTACACGAATCAGAGCTGGATTGTGAAGAACCTAAGTACTGCTCAGGCTGAGAAATTTGGGCTTTCAGCAATCAGGAAGTGGGTGAGCTTTGAAACTTAAAGGGAAAAGTAATCACAGGAAGACAATGAGGGTCTGCCAATCATTGCAGTCTCGCCTCCTTTCCTCTGTGAGTATGGTCTCTAGACTGCCAAATGGGGGTTCTATGAAAGCAATATATATTATTCAATGAGGCATCTGACTTCTTTGTGTGTGTGTGATGGCTTTGTAAACATGATAGTAAGATAGGGGCTTGAATTGGATTCATAACAGATTGAATAAGGTCAACAAAAAAGCTCTGATTAATTGACCAGGACACACCAAAAAGGAGGACTTCCCAGGAAAGATTCAGAGATCTCACCTTAGAATGTCCCTGTTCTAACTGAGCTTATGTACAATGACCCAAGTAAAAGCACAAATAGCACACTTACCATATTTACAAGGGCTCACTAATATACTAAATAACAGCAATGGGACCCAAGTTCAAGGCAGGGTGAAAAGATGGACTGAACTAAGTAAGGTGAGATTTAGCAAGGGTAAAAGTTAAGCCTATCTCTAGATCAGGGAGTGTTGGATTAGCACTAGAAACAGGCTGAATAAGATCTAACAACCTATCAATTCAAACAAAAGAGACACTTAGTTTTTGTTTTGTTTGTAGTTGAAAGCAAACTCGATATTGTTCCGCCCAAAAGCGCACCTTTGCCACAAAAAAAAAATAATGTAATCTCAACAACTGTGTTGCTAGAAATAGAGTGATGAAGAAGTCCAGACCAAACAAATGGAAGTGTTAGAAACTGGCCTGTCACAGCAATGCTCTGAGCAGACACAACTAGAATGCTCTGGAGGCCACATGCTGAGGACACAGACCTCCACAATAGCCCTCCCTCTGCTGTCACCTCTGCTATCTAAGATCCATGAGTGCAGAGACTGTCCTGTTTTCACTACTTCACCCTGTTACATACTCGGTGCCTAGCATAGTGCCAGGCTCACAGCTGGGACCCAGTGAGTATTCCCTGAAGAGGTGACTGAATGAATCTGGAGAAAAGCAGTAAGAATGGTGAAGGTGCTCAAAGACACTGTGATGACTGGAAGAAATAGATATTTTGTCCACCAGTGAAAAGGCTTGAGTGAGTGATTTGTGATAATTATCTCAAAATATTAAAGAACTCTCATGTGATAAAAGAATCGAACAATCTCTCAAGCCCCAGACAAATTGAAATGTAATAGGTAGAAGCTTCAGGCAGATAGATTTCAGTTCAATATAAGAAAGTATTTTCTAACAATTAGGGATGTTCCAAACAGCCACAATGAGGAGGTGAGCTGCGTGTTACATGCTAGAGCTGTCTGAGGCCATGCTAAATGACCCCGGTCTCAACGATGGTTAAAGAGATTATTGTTACATTGAGGATGCTGGTCTAGGTGACCACAAATTACTTCCCATCCATATCGTTTGTCTTCAGAATTAGATGACATAGAAAGATTTAAAGTGATTTCAATCTAAATTGAGACAAGATTGACATGAAATAATCAAAATGACAGATCAGAGATAAGTTTTTACTATTATTATTACTGTTGTTGTTGTTGTTATTAAATGTGACATCAGTTATTAAAATCATGTATGTTTCAAGTGTAAAATCCTATAATATATCATCTATATATTGCATTGTGTGCTCATCACCCAGAGTCAGTTCTCCTTCCATTGCCTATATTTAAGCCCCTCTTCTTCCTCAACCTCACCGCCCCCCCTTACCCTCTCATAATCACTAAACTGTTGTCAGTGTCTATGAGTTTTTGTTGAGTTCATTTTGGGCTTTGATGGTGCCAGGAAGGACCTCATGAAGAAAAGAAAATTTACTTAGCTTTGAACATTGGGTAAAGATTAGAGTGGTGGCTGCTGAAATGTGACAGTGAGAAAAGCTGAACACCCAGAAACATTTATTACCTATTGTCATGAGGTTGGTCTTCACAATTTTCTTAAATGTATCTGCCAGACAGCAGCTTGTAGGTCCTAGGAAGATGCTAATTTTATCATGTAAAAGGGTGCCTGCTCACCTCAAGTCAAGACCTCACTTTGTAATTCTCTTATTCCCCTTTCCTTTGATTCTCCATCATCTCTACTTAGCTTTTTCAATTAACTAAGCATTAGTATTACTGAATTTCTACCAATCTAACTGGTTTAAAAAAGAAATGGCAAAAGATAAACAAAAGATGAAGAAATGGAAAGACTTGATTAAATTATTTAATACATTTTGGTAATTATTTTTAAAAAATCATGTAGGGGGGATGTTAGGGTACCTCAAGAGGTTGAGCACTTGCCTTGCAACTGAGAGGTCCAGGGATCAAGTCCCAGTCCCAGCCCCAGCTCATGTAAACCCATATGCTGAACTTCGGTGCACAACTGGTAACCATCAGGATGGTGACAAAGGTTCTTGCTTCCCATTAGGGAGACTCCCAGTTCAGTTCCATCCTGTGCAGCCCCACATCCACCTGTGTGGAATGAAACTATGTCAAAAGAACTAACGATGTACAACTATGGAGACTGCTCTGGGCCCTTGCCCCTTTCTCTCTGTCTCTCTCTCTGTCTGTCTCTCTCTCTCTCTCTCTCTCTCAAAAATAATAAAACAAATCTTAAAAAAAAAAAAAAAAAAAATGTTTGGGGACTTGACCCTACAATAGTTACACCAATCGACTTCTGTTATAAGAAGAATACCGTAATGCTGTAATTGAAAGACTGTATAGTAATCTACAATAAAGAGTTTAGCAATCTGAATTTTCTCTCTGAGCTGTGCAAATTTTTCTCTTATGGCATTTTAACTTTAATCTACTTCATACAGGGTGTTTCCAGTTTTTCTTAAATATTAGACTCTTTGAAATAATTATTTTTCTTTCAGATCATAAAATTATTCCAGGGATAATTTTTCAAGAAATAAAAATCTATGTTATTTACCTTTGACGAATACAGCCTGTTACCTTGATATGTAGAAAACAAGGGTTTTCCAAGTTTCTCAGTGTAGGCTATGACCACCCAGGAACCAAACCCTCCCCTACCAGTAGGCCAAGGGCCTTTTGAGCCACTAAATACATGCTACTGTGCTCCCCCCAAAACACCATAGCTTTCAAATCCAGCACCCATCTAGTCCTTGATTCATAAAAAATAGCTTTTGGTTTTGGTTTTGTTCTGTGTGTTGAGAAAAGGTGGCAACACTTGAGGGCTCAGCAGAAACGGCACTATGACTGATTAGCAACCCATCCCCTGGGTAAGGGACATGACATTCTAGGACGTCAGCTCCGCCCTGACTTAAGGCTCTCCCTCCTTCCTTGAACTTATATGCAATACATACCAGATTTGATTTGACCGTCTAAATACCCAGTACCACGTTATAAGGAAGCACAAATGGATTCCCAAGCAGGGCTGACACTATCCTACTAGGAGATCCTTGAGAGAGGACTGGAAGTTCCTCCTTGAGCTACTATTTGTGGAGGGCAGCCTGGGAAGCTCCCTGTAAGACTTCCTGCTGATTCCCAAGCATCTACCACAGAAATAACAAAATTTTATCTAAGTTATTTAATCCTATATTCATTAAGCATCAACCCTGTGCCTGAAAATTTTCTGAATGAATGTCATAGCCCAAGTAGATGGAGAACCATCCAGGTCCAAAACAGAACATCGGCCAGCCCTGGAGAAAATCTTCCTGGCTCACCTTCTTCACCAGCCTGAGATAATCTCTCTGTCCTCTGATAATCTCTTCCAGTTCAATGGCCTTAAACACCATCAGTAATGATGATATCCTAATTTATATTGCCAGTCCTGATTTATTCCGCAGAGCTCCAAACTCACATTTTTAACTATTTATTTTACAACTTCACTGGGGCACTTAAAACACAGTTCTCTTTAAACAGATCCAAATCAGAACTCCTAGTTTCCCAAACTACATCCCAAATTATTTCTTTCTCAGAATTCCCCATTTGAGTAAGTAGGACATTCCTTTTCCCATTACACAAGCAAAATTCTGAGTCATTCAGATAAGCTGTAATCCCTCCCTTTGCCTTACTCCTTTTACATAACCCATTGACAAGTCCTATAAATATATCTCAAAATAAATATTACATCAAGACAATTCAATTATCCCACCTCTTCTGCCACCTCCACAGCATTATCACCTACCTTGACTACTTAAGTAGCCTCCTAACTAGGCTTTCTGCTTCTATTATTAATTACCTTAATGAAGTCTCCAGGTAACAGATAGAGTGATATACGGTACATAAAACATGTAACATCATGATGATGTTCAGCAGCTTAAATCCTTCAATAGCTTCCTAATTTCCTCAGAATAAAATCCAACCTCCTTATTGTGACTTATAAGACCTTAAATCATCTGGTTCTTTATCATCTAAGTTCATTTTATGCTATAATACATTCACCTTTGCTCAAAACTCAAGGAGTGATCATCCCTACCTTCTACAAGCTGCTTCAAGGAATACAGAGAAGGGTGTGGGGGGAGAGAATTCAGTCAATGTACGAATCTGGAAACATAATGTCAAAACTGAACAAGAAAAGGACAAAAAAAGTACATGATAAACCAATCTCACTTGTGATCCTAGAGTCAGGAAATAAATGATATATTAAATACATCACATCTATATGCTACATCATAATCTAAGCATAATCTCAAGAACATCTCAACATCAGAAAATCTTTCAAGGTAATATAGCAGTAAACACATGAAGGGAGAAAATAACATTTGATCATTTCAATCAATGCATACGTGTTTCAGGACAGGCAAACTATGCTGTGATAACAAACAAACCCCTAAATCTCAGTGGCTTAAACTATAAATAGTGGATGTCTTATTCAAAAAAAAGTCCAAGTTATAAAATTAAATACAATGTATACAAACTGTATCATATATCAGATTAAAAATAGAAAAATTATAAGCCATCTACTATTTCACAGCCTTGAGGTAACTGTTGTCTCAAGGACAGAGTATTGAATTAGAAGTTGGGAGATGAATTGTGTAACTTGCGGCAAGTCAGTTAATCTCCCCAGGGCTCAATTTTTCCATCAGGAGAAATGGGTGGATTTGACTAGATGATTGTTAAGTTTCCTTCCAGCTCTGATAAATCACCTGAGCAATGAAGCAGATGCTATGGGGCCAGCAAATTCTAGAAACATCTAGTTTTTTTTTTTACTCGTTTGTTTGTTTATTTGTTTTCCTATTTTGGACTAAGCTACTTTCATATTTCTTTTCCTTCCATTTTCTGGCTATGCTAATACAGCATCATAAAGCATAGACTCTACACAAGTGAATATTCTAGAATTAGATTCATTTTTACAAAGTAAAGTGGCCCAGAAGAGCTATCCATTAGAGATCCTTGATAAAGCTGACGTGTAACAGAGACTTCTGTCATGTTTGACCACTTCTGAACTTGGCTTGGAGTATGAGAAAAATCTCCTGTCCTAAGAAAAGGTAAAGGAATGAAAAATATTTACCAAAACCTTATGAAGAGTATAATAAAACTGTGATTATATGGAACAGCAGGGACCTGGACTCTCTTAGGCCAGGGAAACTCTGCATCACTTTCTTTATATCCTGAGCGTAGGCCCCTCATACAGCATCCATAAGGACAGGGCCATGAATACAGAAGAGGAAGTACAGGCTTTGGTGTTAGAATAGAATGCAGAGCCCTCTTTCACTGTGTCAGAATCCTCCGTTTCCTCATCTGAAATAGGTGAGATAATCCATCTTACCTTGTTCGACTAATGTGAGAAAAAATGGGTGTTTATCTCCTTTCTTTCCTCAATTTTTTGATAAAATAGCTTCAACCATATGTGAAGAAAATCTTGTCCTCTAAAACAACTAAAGTGGAAAGGCCTAGAGAACATTGTGCACTGGAAATGGCAAATATCAGTGCTCTCTGTTAATGCCAATGCTGTGAAGTCTTTGAATTTGACACCACTTCTAAGTGATGTGAAGCTGATTCACAGCCACATTTATAAAATTTGTTGACCTACTTAGGACATTAGACATTAAAGAAATGCAGGCAAACTTTTACTCTTATCGTTCTTGAGTGGAAATGCCATGCTCAACCACATTTAAATTCTATAACATATTCATATTTTTTTTTCTATGCCATGTCACCAGGTGGAGGGAGGGAGGAGGGGAGGGCTAGGTTAATGTTTAGAAAAGCTGTGTCTGTCACCAAAAATAATGGCAGGATACCATAGAAGACCACTTCTGAGTAAGAGGTGAGAGACCCTGGAAAGATGAAGAACATTAGCTGTTCCAAGGAGCAGATTTAAAGACGAACAGTATCAGGTTCTTAAAGAAAACTTGCTTAAAACGCCTGGTCATCTTACCTCACTCATGGATTTAATTACATTATAATGTCATTGCCTTATTTATTTCTCTAAAGTGTTATCAAGGACAATCAGAGCCATTTCATATTCTACAGTTAGTGATCTAGAGTTGACAAATGTCCATAGGCACTGAGAGTTGTTTCAAAATGAATGAAAAATGCACACTTCCAGCACTCTTAAGGGAATAAAATAAGAGGGCTTTATACTTGAAAAATAAAGCTCTCAAAGGCCTATACTTATCATCTCATTTCTAGCATAGTTGAACAGCAACATCGCTAACCACTGACCCTCAATCATTATCGTGGGGTGATATTCCCTATTCTACATTTTTGTGTGTCCTATAGTGGACCACACACTTGGTTATCTGCCCTTGACACATCTTGGAGTTATTTGTTTCTCTAATCATGACATAGTTATGTTACCTAAGTCTTTTTCTTCTAAGGAACACGATTGGGCTAAATTTAAAATCTTAAGTTATAGTTAGAACACTAGAGAATACAGGAGGAGCAAAAATTGTTGTAAGCTCATACAAGGTAAGAGAAGGAGAAAAGAAAATAACATACACAAAACTAAGGAAAAATTTCTTCAACACAGAGAGGGGGCAAGAATTCCACCAATTCTGTCCATAGACAACACGGATATAAAACATCTGAGAAAAAAGAAACTCATAGAAAAAAATACATTAAGAATAAATTGATGTGTCTTGCAAAATGACTTTCTCCCAAGTATGAGTTACCTGGCTATTTTGATAAAAGTTATTTGGGGATATTTTTTAATCCATGAACATTGTAATAAATAACGTTTGTCTTCTGAGGACAGGGAAAATGGAACAGATTTTTTTTCTTGTTAATTTAAATGTGGGTCTGGTTGTTTTAATCAGAAACATCCTGTATACCAAATACTTCGGAGAGGAACATGGAAAAGAGTGTGTAAGAGTCTATATTCCAGCAGAGCTATGAAACATACCCATTCTTCCAGACTTGTATTCAAACATAATTTGAGTGTTATAAGAACAAAATTGGAACTGACACCCCAAGCCTATATGATATGAGTTGTCAGTTCATAAAAAGAAATAAAAATAGGCTTAAGAATATAAAAAAATCTCCTACCAAATTCATAAGATAAATGTCATTTGAAACTAAACTACACCAACAACAAATTCAGTGCAATTCCTATCAAAATGTCACCTGCCTTTTTTGGAGAAATTTATAAGCTGATCCTAACATTTATATTGAAATTCAAGAGACCCAATAATATTCAAAACAACCTTGAAAAAGAAGAACAAAGTTGGAGGACTCATACTTCTTAATTTTAATATTACTACAAAGCTATAGAAACCAAGACAGTGTGGCACTGGCATAACGGTAGACACACAGGTCGAAGAAATGAAATTGAGAGCCCAAAATAAAGCCCATCCATCTATGGCCAATTGACTTTTGACAAGGATGCCAAAACTATTCAGTGAGGACAGAGTAACTTCTTCAACAAATGCTGCTTGGGCAACTAGAATTCACATACCAAAGGATTAAGTTGGATCTCTACTCACACCATTTGCAAATAGTAACTCAAAATTAATCACATACCTAATTGTAAGAATTCCAAAACTCTTACAAAAGTTTTTAAGAGTAAATCTTCATGATCTTGGAAAAGATGATTGTTTCATAGATATGATACAAGAAAGCATAGCATCAACAGAAAAATATTGATACATTAGGTTTCATAAAAATTAAAAACTCTTGTGCTTTGAAGAACACCATTAGGAAAGTAAAAAGATAACCCACAGAATAGAAGAAAATATTTCAATGTTATCTATCTAATAAAGGCTTAGAATTCAGAAGACATAAACAACAGTATTCAACAATAAAAAGACAAATAACCAATTAAAAAGGGGCAAAAGATTTTTGCCAAAGAAGACACACCAATGGCCAACAAGCACATAGAAAGATGCTCAACATCATTAGCATTAGGGTGATGTAAATCAAAACCATGAGGTATAATTTCACATTTGCTAGGAGGCTTAAAATAAAAGAAGGCATGCTGGTAAAATGTAGAAAAATGGGAATCTTTGTATTCTGCTGGCAGATTGTAAAATTGTGCTTCTACTTTGGAAAATAGTTTGGCAGTTTTTCAAACCGTTAAACATAAAATTACCATAAGATCCAGCCATCCCACCCTAGGTATTTACCCAAGGGAAATTAAACCATATGTCCATCCAAACACTTATACCCAAATGTTCACAGCAACATTATTCATAACAGCCCCAAAGTAGAAAACAACCCAAACGTCCATCAATTGATGAACGGATAATCAAAATGTGGTATGTTTATATAATATAAAATCTTTTGGTAATGAAAAAGAGTGCATCAAAATCAATGTGTGAACCTTGAAAACAGTATACCAAATGATTAAAACCCAACCACATTTTATCTGATTCCATTTGAAACATCCAGAATAGGCAAATCCATAGGAAAATAAAAAAGTAGATTAGTGCTTATCAAGGCCTAGGAGCAGGGAGAATGGGGAATGGCTAATGTGGATGGAGGTGGAGTTTTTTTCTGGGGTGATGGAAATGTTCTAAAATTACAACGTTGTGATGTTATCATAGCTCTGTGAATATACTAAATCTTACTGAGTTATATACTTTAAAGAGGTCAATTTTATGGTAAGTGAATGATATCCAATCAAATTGTTATTGAAACAAAACAAAACAACAAAAACACTGAGTTGCTTATTTTCTACCAGAATGAAAAGGATTACAAAGCCTGATATCAGTGAGTTAGCAAACATGGTGAGACAGGTCCTTCCACATATTGCTAGTGCATGTGTGCATGGATACATGTGTCTATGGAGGAGAAATTCACAATATTTACTAATACTAATATTTATCAAAATTAAGTCTTTGAGCTCAACACATTATCTTCAAGAAATTTATCTTGCCAATAGAACTTGCACATATGCAAAATGGTATATGTTTGAGATTACTCATTGCAAGAATGTTTATAATAGTAAAATGCTAGACATAATCAATAGAGAGCCAATTCATTAAATTATGGATGCCCATAAATGGGGTGCTATGTAGGTATTAAAAAATAAAAAATAAAAAGTTTATGTACTGATTTGCAAATCTGTACAAGATAGAGTAAGTAAAAGTACTGAGTATCTAAATATGTAAGCCCACACCAAGTTAACAATCAGCATCTTTAATTATTAAATATTCACTCCTACATAGCATTCTGTGGGAGAAATATGCTTCTCCACCCTGTTGACTCTGGATTGGGCCGTGTGGCTTGTTTTAACCAATGGCATGAGAAATAGCGAGTGCCATTTGCAAGCAAAGGATTTACAGGCGTAATATATTTTTGGGAGACCCTCTGGAGCTTTTGCCATCTGTCATGAAAAGAGCAAGCCCACATAGCTGCTGCTCCCTCAGCTAGGGGCCCAGGACGAGAGCCATGTGGAGCAGGCATGGCTCACACCCAACCAAGTCCAGCTGGACCTGGCAGAACCACAGCTGACCCACAGACCTATGAGCAAAAGTTTCTTGATATAAGTCACTCACATTTTGAAGTTGTTTGTAACAGTAAAAGCTGCTACCAAAAAGGAGGTAAAAAGAAAATGAAGTTTATTTCCTTGCATACACATAGAATACATTTGCGTTGCTATACAAGAATTGAAAAACACAAGTTGACCATGGGGAGGTGAATTAAGTGGCTGAGTGGTGAGGTAGCACAGGATTTCCACAGTAGAGCAGTCTATACATTTTTTTATTGTGAACTATGAGAGTGTATTGTATATTCTGAACATTATATTAAAAAGCAGTCATTTTCAGGAATTCTTCTGAATAAAGGAGTTCTATCAATTTGAGTCACCCTCAGCATGTGACAGAATTATTCCAAGCTAACATAGGTAGATAAGGTAAAAACAAGTGGCTAGCATTGGAAGTAGAGATTCATGTAACTGTCGAGAGAGAGTTCTGGGAGCACAGGCCATGTGATGTGGTAGAAAAATACTACACTAGGTCTTCCTTTTGTTTCCAACCTCTCCAGCAATCACAACCCAGCTGAATATCTTTTGCTAAGCCTTCAAACTGCTTTGGCCCTAGATTCTTTATTTGGTAAATGAACAGTTTTATATGACTTCTAAAACAATAATCAACCTTTTTTTTTTTTACTTCTGATGACTAAATAATTAGAAGGAATTGCTACAAAATTCATTTTAAATGGTACATAGTGTTTGGAGGTACATAGTGTTTAAATCAACCTATAAATATATTTAGATATTTATCCCATTGTCTAGTTGTAGAGAGACACTTTTTTTTTTATTGTTTTTTGACAGAGAGGGAGAGAGAGAGAGAGAGACAGACAGACAGAGAGACAGAGAGAGAACTGAACTGGGGGAGCTCCCAGTTCAGCACATGGGTCCGCACGGGCTGGGGCCAGGATTCGATCCTGGGTCCCCGGCACTGCAAAGTGAGCGCTTAACCTGCTGAGCCATCCCAGCTTCCCCTGAAAAACACTTTCACAGAATTAAATGTTCAAGTATTTTTTTTTTGTTTTTTTAGAGTAAGAACGGGTTTGTGTTAAATTTTTTCATGCAAATTTCTCAGAAACTAATTATTATAAAAACATCAACAAAACCAATGGAAATAGTGTGTTTGATACATTATATAACAGCTGACAATGAATTTTATCTATGTAAATTATTTGTAAGTACCTTCTAGCTTTAGACATTTAGCAACAACAAGAAAGGTTAAAATTGCAAATGGACCTCACTCATGCTGTTTCTCTTCACTCTCCAGTAGCTTCCTCATTAATTTGTAAACTCCAATAACTCAAAAGCTGCAAATTATTTTTCTCAAGGCAATAGTATTACAATCAGACATCAACCTCAAGCTAAGAGCTGTTTTAGTCTCTTAGAAATGTACTTTCTTCTTATAAAAGAAACCAGACAAGAATTTTCTATTGGTTAAATCAGGGGCAGGGGAATGAAAAGAGAAGCAAGAAAAAATACATCCACTTTTTTCCATTTAGGGGAAATGAAATTGGGTATCACACAAGGCATAGCAGTAGACTGATACCCCAGCCCTGTGTGTAATCACAAACACAAGTTTTCATGACCAATAAGCAGAGCTAGCCTTACATGTACTTAGAGAAATGTGAATAACTACAGGATGTAAGATATTTCATCATTGCAGAGTTTTTCCTCCACATCATTCACCATTAAAAATATTTATGAGTACCTCTAGAAGAGGTGAACAATGGAGAAACAGAAAATCTTAGTGCGCTCTCTAACAGAAGCTTTCTCTAGTGTGATTCTTGTCACTTCTTCAAAGTAATGTTCTACTGCTACCTCCAAAGTCCTGAAGAATTCAATGTGATTGAGTCATTAGGATTTACTACCTGATCCTTTACACATTATCTTGTGGTACCCATCCCAAATCTAGTCCAGAAAAGTTCTACATATATTCAAACCACAATTATTACTATATTTCAAGAGTATTTCATTACATCAGCAAAAAGGATGGGGTATTATACCTTTCATAGTCTGTCATTTCATTCCGTGTGATAAAATGTAAAACTATTTAATATCTATTTTGTGATTTACCTATCTCATTATCTTTTCATTCATGACAGTTTTCTTTGAACTCAGTCTGAGACTGCTTTTCTTTCTTTTTAAGTCAACTATTTCAACATTTGCACTAAGGTAAAATATCTCCTTGATTTTCGATCCTTTGGAAAAGCAGAGGCCTCCTTGATTCTAGATCAAAGTTTTCTACTTCAAATAACAGAAACTCAAAGTTTTTTCTGTCAAGTAAGATACAGTATTTTACAGCAGACTTACCATCTCTATAAAAATGACTAGAAAAATCCAATATTTTTTTTCAAGCATTTGTTTAACAGCATGATACAGTTCACAAAGGAGAAAAGATTTAAGTAACCGAACTTCTGGAGAGCACAAAGCTGCAGAGAGCTAAGCTGATGTTTGGCACATGCTTTGTAACTGAGGTCATTTGTCAATCCTAATTGTAAGCCAAGAGGCAAATAATTTGGGCTTTTCCCAAAAAAGGAACCACATCTGGAAAATAGAAGTCAGGGGGGAAAAAACAACAACTATGTACGTCTCACAGGATTAGAAAGACAACATTGGGAACTTGCGGAGGCAACATTTCAGTGAGTAGGAAAGAGTAGAAACTGAATCTGATGGAGAACCACATTTTCCTCTAGGAATCTGCTTATTTCTGAAGTTGAATGTTTTGGGAAGCTATGAACTTGAGCAGAAATCCCCTGAAATTCATAGCAGCACTCGCTCTAGTCTCACTATGATGTAGATATAAGAAGGAGAGTTCAAGAGGAAGCCAGGATGGCTCAGTTGGTTAAGAGCTTGTTTGCAGCCCCGGGGACCGAGGATCAAATCCTGGCCCCAACCCATGTGGACCCATATGCAGGACTGAGGTGTGCCTCCCACGTGTGAGCCTCCCAGTTCATTTCCCATGCTGCGTGGCCCTGCCCACCTGTTTGGAACAAAACCATGTCAAAAACTGATAATGTACAACTATGGAGATTTCCCCTTTTCTCTTTCTCTGTCTCTGTTTTTGTCAAAAACAATAAAATAAATCTTAAAAAAAAAATGGAATTAGAGTTCAAGATTTGCGAGAGGAAGACCCCCAATGAATATAACAGGTTCTCAGAAAACACTGAAAACCTACTTCACAGAATTTAGGATGAGCCAGATGTAAACCAAACCAAAACTAAAAATGAAACAGCCTTGACTGAGCACGGTCTCTGATTGGAGTGAAGTTATAAACCCTCTTTCTATAAGCCCAGCAGAGGAAAATATAAACCTCTGGAAAAAATATTAATTGGAGCTTCTATAATTTTTATATATAATGTCAACCTTTCAATTAAAAAATTAGTAAGTAGGGAAGTCAGATGGCTCAGTGTGTTAAGTGCTCACTTTGCAGCCCTGGGGTTCAAGGATTGAGTCCTGGACTCAGCCCGTGTGGACCCATATGCTGAACTGTGGTGAGCTTCCTTCCCATGTAGGAGGTCCCTGGCCCGGTTCCCGCCCTGCACAACCCCCGCACACCTGCATGGAACAAAACCATATCACAAACTGAAGACATACAACTATGGAGACTGCTCTGGGCCCTCCCCCTTCTCTCCCTCTTTCTGCCTTGGTCTCTTTCCCTGTTAAAAACAATAAAATAAATCTTAAAAAAAAAAAAAATAGTATTTCAAGACATAGGAACATACACTTATAAGCCAAGAGAGGAAAAAAGGAAGTAAACAGACCTAAAGGTAATCAAGATACTAAGTTGGTCACTAATAATTTCAAATGATAAGCATGTTCAAGAATTTAAAGTCAAACATTGAGAAAATATATTAAAAGATGGAGACCGTCACAAGGTAGTTGTAATTTAATTAAAAAATTAAATTCTACAGCAGAAAAATATAATAACTGAATTTACAAATCAAATGGAAGTATTAGCAGCAGTTTTGACACAGCAGAAGATAAAATTAGTGAACTGAAAGATATATTAACAGAAAATAATTAAAAAGACACCAAGATTAAAAATAAGTAGGAAATACAGAAAACGGTGGAAGATATTGTGAGACATAATGAAGAGTTGCAATACACAAATATAGAAAAGACAGCAGTAGAAGCAATGTTTATAGAAAATACTCTGAGAATTTTCCAAAACGAATCAAAGACTTCAACCCACAGATCAACCACTAACCTAGAATTCTATATCCGGTAAATTATCTTTTAGAAGTGAAGAAGGAATGAAAACTTCCTCAGATGAACAAGAATTGCTGAAATTAATCATCAGTAGACTTGTCTTTCAAGAAATGTTAAAAGAAGTTCTCCAGAGAGAAGGAAAATGATGTAGAAGAAATACTGCAAAACAGAAGCTAAAAAATCAAATAAGATGTAAGCACATAGAAGTAAAGCCTTTCAGTACCAAAGATAAAGGGAAAACTTTAAAATTAGCAACAGAAAAGTGACAGCCAAGAGGTGACCGAATAATACTTTTAAAGATTTGTTTTTATTGTTTTTGACAGAGAGAGAGAGAGAGAGAGAGAGAGAGAGAGAGAGAGATACAGAGACAGAGAGAAGGGGGAGGACCCAGAACAGTCTCCATAGTTGCACATCATTGGTTTTTCCACATAGTTTCATTCCACAGGTGGGCACGGGGCTGCACAGGGCAGGAACTGGGCTGGGTCTCAACCCCGTGAGAACCGAACTGAGGGCACTCCCCAGTTCAGTATATGGGTTCCCACAGGCTGGGGCCGGGATTCAATCCTGGATCCCTGGGGTTTCAAAGTGAGCACTTTAACCCACTGAGCCATCCTGGCTTCCCCCAGAATAATACTTTTAATATGTTAGAAAAAATAACTGCAACTTAGAATTTTTTATCACTGAAAATACACTTAAGAAATTTAAAGACATTTACAGGGGAAAAAAAAAATCCAAAGAATTTGTTGCTAGAAAAGATGAAAATGAAAGAAGAAATAAAGAGCATTTTACAAGAGGCAGACGTGTGTAAAAATAAATATTTTTTAAAAACACAATAGTTTGTTAGATTTATAACATATTTAGAATCAAAATGCTTGGCAAGAGTAACAAAATGTTAAAAGGACATGAAAATGTTTTAAACTTTTAATGTTTTTGTGTAAGTGATAAAAATATTCATTTTTATTGGACTATAATAAATCAAGGGTACATGATGTAATCTCTAGGGTCACCAGTAAAAAGAAGAGTAAAATAATGGAGATTATATATATATATATATATATATATATATATATATATATATATAATAAAAAAACAATGTATTAAGATATTAGTGATGTTAATAAATTAATTGTCAGATCCTAGATCTGATATTTCAGCACAGTGTGCCCTGAGGCTGCAGATCACAAAGGATCTCTAACTTTCATAGTATTTTTTAAATTGGCACGGAACTACCCTGAACTTATTGTTTATTAATATATTTTTTGGCATGATCTTCAGTTGTCTCTAAAGTATTACTTTTACCTTAAATCAAGTGTGTAACATTTCTTACCTGGAAATTTACCAGTCTCTTAACTGGTCTCATTATCTGTATTCTTGCTCCCACCTAATCCATTCCCCAAACCATGGTGTGGCAGTGAAGCGGTGAAAATACAGTAGAAATTAAAAGCATGCACTCTGGAATCTGGCTGAGTTAAGTTTCAATCTAGCTCCTTTACTTATTGGCTGGGTGACCTTGGGCAAGTTACTGTATTTTTCCATGAATAAGGCAGTATTTTTATCTAAAATTGTTAGACCAAAAGTTGGGGGTTGTCTTATACACAAGATTAACCCATGTATTGATTTCTTAATGTTGGGTTAGAAAACTAGGAGTCATCTTAGACATGGGGGCATCTTATACACAGAAAATGGTGTTTAACTCCATTTTCCTCTTGCTTTTAGTATTCAGCTATACCCATATAAGCAAGATCTCTAAAGTGAATGAGTATGATCCACGTCTAGATCTCGTTGAAGAATTACTGGGGAGCAAAGTGTTTTAGGGGTAGAAATCAACTTTTATATTTTAGTTTTGCTGCCTCTAAGATGAAGAGGTATTTGTCACAATCTTAACTTGTAAACATTTAAGAAAGACCATTTGTGTGGGCATTATTTGCTTGTACTCTAAGAAGTCCTGTGTCATATCCTCTGGTCTTTCTTAGATTATTGATGTGACTACCAATTTCTGAGAGTGAAGTTTTCTCTAGGGCCTAGATATTACTGACATAGCCTATTGAAAAGCAATACATTTAGGCAAATCCAGATGCTTGCAATAGCTTTTGTGCTATAAGTGCCTGGCTTTCGGGCTGAAGAGACAGCAAGAATAAAT
>PVKE010018242.1:0-29789 GCA_004027555.1 Craseonycteris thonglongyai
TTCCCATACTGAAGACTCATTATTATTATCTTTGTCAGGATATACACCTAATTATGATTCCTTGGTTAGAGACATGCAAACTCAGTCTTCCCATTAATGTTAAGACAACAAAGTAAATTCTAAATCTGTCTTTATCTGTAGCTACTTTGAATTAATAAATATTGTTAATAATTATCCATGTTCTTTTAATTCCCCTGGATGTGAGTTTTTTGGCCCTTTAAATAATTATTGTTGTTTTTTACGTAGGTAGATAAGCCGTATATCTATATTTCAGTATGAGGTGTACTCAGCGAGCTATTGATAGATTAGCAAAAAGTAAGTCATATTATTCTTTCATGATAAATTTTCCTGGCCCCCCCCCAAAAAACCGCGAAAGTGAAATATTGAAATCAAATTATCAGCCATACTGTGCATTTTTATAACAACTTTTTCATATTTATGAAGAAATAGTACAACTTATACATTGCAGTTGATAAAACAATTAAATTGCATTTTAAGTTAGTAAAAATCTATCTTGAAAAAGTGTCGGAAAATCGAATTTTTTAGGTACCGCATGTACGGAATGCTGCTATCAGAAGTTGGGTCTGGAAATGTATTTTCTTCATGAGCATATATCTCAAAAACTTAATAAGTGATTTAAAAAATAAAAAATAGTTTTGAACATATATTTTACTTATGTACCCATACCTTTCTGGAAGGCACCTTATACTGAAACACAGTGTATAAACATAGTACGCATTTCACACCCCTTCTTCCCCCTTAGACTACGCCTATGACAACAAGTCGATCGCGACACACTTTTAAGATAAAAAGTAGATCTTATGTACAGAGAAGTTGGCCACTCCTGATCTGGGCCACCAATTCTGTCTCATCAGTAACTGTCCTATTTTTCATTATCTATTGAATATTTTTAGTTTTATATTTTTATACTCATTTTGTAACATGCTTGCAACTTCCTAAATGATCACTACCATTCATGGTCTAGTCTATCTCTTTCAGTATTTTTATTGATTGATTGATTAATGCTTAATCTAAGCTGATTTTTTTTTCTTTCTCTTTGCTTACTTGTCCATACTAGTTGTATTGCTACTATTCTTTTTTGTTGATGTGATTTATCTTCTGAGGTTCTGACAGAAGAAATGGCATGAGGGGCAGAATTAAAAGGATTCTATACTTTGGGCCAGGAGTTAGGCAGCAGCAGGCTGTCAATCCTGTACTATACACAGCACAAGGTGACTGTCTTCCCTTTCCATCTTCTCTTCTTACCTGCAGAAGGATTGAGACAGCTGGTCAGCTTCCCTGTGCTTTGGGACTGAGAAGGCCAATCTGGTGCTGGTGAGTGGATGGGCCCATGGAGCACAGCTGTAGTCACTCTGCATTAGCAGTCTCTTCTTGGATATTTCTGACCCTGTTCTCCAGGCTCCTATGTGGCCCAGTATTGGTCAGGTCTCTCCCAGATGTTCAGACACCAGCAGATGCCTAATTCCAAGGAGGTAGGGCAATGGCTGGATCTGACTTGATCCGCTGTTCCCATGTTTGGTGCTGCACACATGTTATCTGTTATCTCCCCTTATGTGTGGCTTCTACCTGTTGGTTCCCAGAGAACTCTAAAGTGTGCTCGGGGAACCAGCGCATTTTCTCCTCCATGAAGCCTTGGCCTATTCAGTGTTCTCTTCTGAGTATCACTCTGTTCTGCCCCCTCTTCCTTGAGTTTTGTAATTGGAAGTCTTAATTTTGTTTACTGCCTTTAGCAGTGCTTGAGTTAGAAGTAACAGTCATTTAATGAATGAAAAAATAAATGAATTCATACTGGATAAGTATTTTTAATGTAAGATCAAATATGGAAAATGCATTTATGTCAAAGCATATGGTATATGATACACTTACCAGGTTAAAAAAAAAAACTATTTGTGGAGTATTTTATAAGAAGCAGAAAGTGACTGATCACTGGGAATCTTTTCTTTTTTTAGGGCCAAGTTGTTGGATTTTTACTTCATTTTTCTCATCAAAGTCTACACAGTAAGCAATTAGGAAGGAGTTTAAGACCACAGCTCTCCCCAGCCCATCCCAGGGGTCTTAGCTTCACATTAAATAGCTCTCACCAAGAACAAAGACTCCACTCACAATAAAAGTGATGATGACATGAGAAAGTACACACTAATTCTGTTGCTGTGAAAATGGGTGGATAATGAGCAAGAGGACTTATAATTTTAATATTAGGGGAAATCCAAAGAAAACTGGAATTTATTGATAAAAGATTGTATATTGGTTCTGACATGTTTAAACTTCAGTCACCTTCAAAGCACTCTCCATTTGATGCAATACATCGAGATGTTTTTTCCACTGCTCAAAACAGTTTTTGAACTTGCGAATTCTGATGCTTTTTTAGTGCTTTTGCCGTGTTTGTTTCACCTATTCCACATCAGCAAAAAGTTTCCCTTTGAGGAGTTGTTTCATCCAGGGAAATAAATAACAACAACAACAACAACAACAAAAGTTGCTCAGGAAGAGACTGGGTGAATGAGGGTAGGGCCTGGGAGTCATGCCATTTTTGGTCAAAAGCTGTTGAACACTCTGTGCAGTATGGGTGGGTGCACTGTCATGTCAAACAATGTGAAAACCGCCCATATGAATTGGGCAAACATGTTGAAAGAATCTCCAAAAAAAAAAAAAAATTTACTGAAGCCAAAGGCAGCCTCTTACCACAAGCCAGTTGGGTACACTGGTGCAGATAAGTTTCTAGAACATTCACCTATGGAGGAAACCTCTTCTACAAGGGGTCCATCCTGCAGAAGATAATTTCACTTTGGGGGTATCCTCTCTCATATGACACTTATAACCTAGGATTACACTGCTAAGAATGTAATAGCAGAATTTTTAATGTCAATTGTTAGTGCAAAATAAGACAGGAAGAAAAGCATCTAATAAAAGATCAATCAAATGAACATGGCCTAGCTCTACTATGCAGTAATGTTTTCTACTTAAAGGAATGAGCCATTTCAAAAATGAAAGCATGACCCAGGACCCCCTGCGGCCACCCCTGTAGACTCCCACGTTCAAGATCCCACAAGATGAGCTCCTCCAGGAAGAACAGCACGAATTTGTATACCCTGAGCTCCCAGGTCCCAGTGCCTAGTGCATCTTGCCCCATCGTCCTCCTGGTCACGTGACATTGACCACTGATGCAAAGTATGTAGGCTGTGATGCTATTTAGTAAATTATTATACATATGCATAGAATATTGTGTGTGTGTTGGGGGGGTGGGGAGAAGGGAGCTTGGAAAGACATCTCGAACTCTTTGTTAATGGAGGTATCCTTAGCAATTGTTTCCGAAGGGCGTGGAGGGAAGGTTTTCAGAAGTTTCCCTCATTTACATAAGTCTGTCTTCATTTGTACTTATTCTTCATACTTTTAGAATTTCTATTTCTATTATTGCCTCATCCCTTCTTTTGTTTACAATTCTTTTTCTGGAGAAACTTATGGACATTAATGTACAAAAATTGTAAGTGTTGAATTACATGAGTTTTGACAAACACATCCAGGTAATCCATATACTTATCAATTCAGGAACATTTGAGAGTCTTTTTAGTTAGTCTTCCTTCTATCGATTTACTTATATAATGTTACTAAACTATAATTGGCAAATGCAGAGACTAAAGGTGATGAGACTATCTCTGACCAAATACTGTGTCTTAACCGTCTGCTTTATGCCGAGACCTTTGTCAGCCTCGTCTTGTGACGGACACAGGTCTGTGTGCACAAGAATGACCTAGGGACCCTGTTCGGGTGGAGGCTCCTTTGTTCTCCTCCTGGAAAGTCTAAGTCGGTGGATAGGATATGAGTTGGAAATATTCATGTCTTTGCAGAGTGCCCAGGTGATACTAATTTTGATCACCCAGAGTCTATACTTGGAGACACACTTGTTAAATGCTTCAGGGAATATTTGCTAAATTGAATTCATTCATCTAAGAAGCATCATCATTTCCTAATACATTTTTATTTAGCAAGAGAGTGAAGTCTTCTTCTCTTAAAAGAGATTTTAAATATATGACCAAACAAATGATCAAGTGAAACCTGCCAGGTAACTGGTGTTGAGAAAATTCACATAAAGGTGTAAAAGAAAAGGAGCCACTGGAATTATCCAGACTGGATCAGTATTTTCCAAAGGCTGGAAGGAGAAAGAAATGGACAGTGACTGTTAATGAGCATGGAGTTTTTTGGGATGAAAATGTTCTAAAATTACATAATGATGACAAAAAAACTGAATACTAAGAACCACTAAAGTGTACATTTCAGAAGGGCGATTTTTATAGCATGTGAATTATAATCCACACATGTAATTATAATTTATGTATCAAATTCTGTATTTTCCAGAAACATATTATTATTTAGAAAAGGAATGAGCCTAGTGTATAAATATTATATAAATATTTGCAAGTAAAGTAAAAGAAAAAATGAACAACAGTGCGCTCATGCCTGGCTCATTTTAGTTTTGTGGCTGAGATCTTTGTGGCAGACATTCATATAACAAACACTTACGAATGTCAAGGCAACTTTATATTCCAGTTATATTGACAGCTTCTCACTCCTTACTGAGCAAACTCTCTGTCAGTAGAGCTCAGATAGTAGATGAGATTATTCACATTTCAATCAGAAGGAAGAATTGTATTTACTAGGGAAAGAGTCTTCAGGTGGAGTAACTGTATATTGCTATAAATCCTCTCTCTAACATTGGACGGTATCCATACAGTTTGTGGCATTGTTATTTTGGTACACTTTGAATACCAAATCTACATTGTAGTAAAATTAATTGTATTCAGTTATATGGGTTTGGTTAAATAGAAGCACCTGCATAATTACCTAGGCCATTGGAGGGAACATAGAGAGGATCAAAGTGATTTTCCCCTATGTTTGATAACATATAAGCTTTGTCATTATAAGAAGAAAATAACCTGAAACAATAATAAGACTAATCAGAGCTAATAAGACTAATCATTGATGTCTGTGGTGTTCTATACCTGATATTTTGTTGGATGCTATATATTTTCTGTAATTCTGTTTACAGCACTGATAAGTATTGTTGTTGTTCTTCTATGCATATTGGTTCAAATAACTTTCTGTAGGTCACGATGCTAGTAAGTCCCACAGCTAGGGTTTAAGTCATTATCTGTTTGACTTCCAAAATGCACACTACCACCTCAGTGTAATGAGTTAGGTAAACATTTCAACACTGACCTCTTACTATATTGGGGGGAGAGGGGGGGAGAGATAAAAAACAAAAACAAAACAAAACACCTGAAATTTATTTATAAAAAATTGTGTATTTATCCTTACACACTTTAAACTTCAGTCACCTTCAAAGTACTCTTTGTTTGATACAATACACTTATCAAAATGCTTTTCCCAATGCTCAGAACAGTTTTGAACGTGTTAATTCTAATTCTGTTAGTGCTTCTGCCATTTTTTGTTTCACATCTTCCACACTTTGAGGACTTTTTTCTATCCAGGAAACAAACAAACTAAAAAAGTCCCTCGGGGTGAAATCGAGTGAATAGAGAGGGTAAGGAATGGGGATCATGTTGTTTTGGGTCAAAAACTGCAGAACACTAAGTGTGGCACAGTGAAAGAGCCAGTCATCTGTTTGCCACCACTTGGGACGTTTCTTCCACACATGGTCATACAACCTTCTCAAAACTTCCAGATAAGAACTTTGGTTGACCATTTGACCCAGAGGAACAAATTCTGAGTGCACAATCTCTCTCACATCAAAGAAAGATAAGTTTTCTTGGGAGAGGCCCCCCTCATATGCCAGGCATGATACTAGATGCTGAGTGAACAGGAATGAACTGTAGCGATATGGAAGCTCCCTTTACCCCAGAGTTTCCTCCAGCTCAGTCCTCCCCCACCTCAGACTAACCCTTCTCTCCCTTGTGGTGCACCCTTTACAGAAACCTAGGCTGAGCACGAACTCACTCAAGTCTGGGTATGAAACTCGAGTCCCTGTCTCCGTCCTCTGTCACAGCCTGTAACACGAGCAATGGAGCTGCCCCACAGGTGGGTGGGGGCTGGAGGAGAGGAGGCTGGGCTTGCAATGTGCTGGCCTCCGTGCAGGCAGTTCTCTTGCTAAAAGCAGTGTTCTTCCATTCACATGCTCTGTAGAGGCTGCTCTTCTCTTTCCAAACCCTTCTTTCTTCCCCAAATTTCCAGCCTGTTACTGGAATAACAGTTCTAAACACCATATCTATTCCTAGATGCTCAGATCCCTCACCTTCTTCTGGTTCGATCCTCCTAGGGCGAACAGGACTTATGTGAAGGTTGATGGTCTCACTTAGGCACACTGGAGAAAATAGAACAGTTTTAAGTACATGGTACCTCAGTGATCACTGTTAATTGGTTCTGGGGAGGTGCAACGAGTACCAAAATGAGAAGTACCAAACAGATTTCTCCCATAAGGGAAAGAGTAGTGAGTTGTGAGGTCATCGACACCTACAAGTGCTAGCTTGTGTATCAAATACCAAAGAAATGATGAGTACCAGGACAAAATCGTTGTGTCCAAATGCATTGAGTACCAAATTCGACAAGCTTCAAAGTGGTTGAGTACCACGGTGTGACTGTGTTCCTGAGCAGCTACTCCTGCGGGAGCCACTTCCAAGAAGGCACTGTTTCCACCTGGACCTGTAACAGAGCTCCTGGTGGCGGATCTCACTGCTGCCGGTAAGAGTCTTATTCTAAGACCATCTGAAAAGATGCAAGTCTCCCTACCCTTCTCTATAGTGGATATTCTCCCCACCAAGCCTCTGAGCATTGGATTTCATTCTTCTGTCCCAGCTCAGAGCATCTGCTTTCATATATCATTGCCCTTAAGAATGGTTAATCTTTTTAGATAAGCCAGACGTCACACAAGGATCTCTGAAGCCTTTCCAGGGCCAGCAGCACACCGGGTTGTATTTGGACACGTATATGGCCATTGCTTCTGGTTGGAGGAAAGCAGATTCTGTGTCGGGAACAGTTTCTTGAGTTTCATGTCTACTGTTGTATAAAGGGGAGAGACCTTTATACAAAGCATCATGGTCTTTGTGTCTTCCCTGTTAGTTTCCCAGGGAGAACTCCTTTCACTTCCTGCCATCAAGGCCCATGGCCTGTGTGTGGGAGGGCACCAGGCCATCCCAGTCCTGCATAAGCTACTCCATAGCTGCCCTGCTCACTCTAGCTCTTAGCTTCACAGTGTGAGCTCTTCCACGAACAGCCACTGAATCAACGTGCTGCACCATTCAGGGAACACAGGGAGCAGTGATTCACTTCTCAGATAAACAGACTTTTATGCTTCTTTAGCTGTTGTTAGAAGCAATATTAATTACATGAAAGTAATATTGAAAACCTGATTCCCGGGTATGCCTTCAGAAGGAAATTCAGGCATATAGCCTTAAAATAAGTGTTAGTAAGGCCATTGTTTTAAAGTATTAGTATATAACAGATTGTCTTAAAAGAGTAGGTCTTATTTTTTAGAACACTTTTAGATTTACAGAAAAACTGATAAGGTAACACAGAGTTCCCAGATATCATGCACTACTTCTATAACTAACATTGTATGTTAGTGTGGTACATTGATCATTAGTGAACCAATATTAATACATGATTATTAACTGAAGTCCATAGTTTATTTAGATTTCCGTAGTTTTACCTGATGTCCTTTCTTATACCAGGATTCCATCTCAGATAACACAATATATTTAGCTGTCTTAGACTCCTCTTGGCTGAGATAGTTTCTCAGAATTTTCTTGTTTTTGATGACCTGGACAGTTTAGAGAAGTACTAGTGAGGTAGTTTGTGGGATTCTCCTGTATTGGAATTTGCCTGATATTTTTGTGATGACTAGGTGGGGTTTATGGGTTTTTGGAGGAAGACCACAAAGGTCAAGTGCTGTGTGAACGTAATGTCTAGGGTGTACCTCATCCGTATGACTTGTCTGTCTTGAAGTTGACCTTGGTCATCTGGCTGAGGGAGGGCTTGTCAATTTTCTCCATTGTACGGTTTATTTTTCTCCTTCCTTTTTTTACATCTCTTTTTGGAAGGAAGTTACTATGTGTAGGATACACTTAAGGAAGAGGGCCTGTGCTCTTTCTCTTTGAAACAAAGTGTCTATGTAAGTTGTGTAGAATTTTGTAATGAAAATGCATCTTTTCTCTGCATTTCATTTATATAGTCAATCAGTTATTTATATTGTGTGTGTATATATAAACTTGGACCATATTTGTAACTGTTTCTATTACTTGGCCTTGTTCTTTGTTTCTTTTTTTATTTTATGTTTTAAGTTTTCACGCTTTCTTGGGCTTTAATTGAGCATTTTATATGACTCCATTTTCTCTCTGCTCTTTGTGTATTAGATTTCTTTAAATTATTTGTTATTGCCTTGAAGCTTGTAGTATACAGTAACTAGGAATCTAAGTTCACTTTCAAATACCATTATACACTCTCATAGATAGTGCAGATCACATTACACAGTATACCCAACTCTTTCCTCCCATTAATTATGATATTAATAGGATTCAGCTGACTTATCCACATACTATACTTGCATAATAAGTGTTGTTATCATTACATTGAACAGAAAGTTATCTACTATATCAATTAAGAATCCAAAATTTTTTTATTTACTTTTTATTCTTTGCCTCTTTTCCTTTATTTATGAAGATTTAAATTTCTGACTTATAAAAATTTTTCTTCTTGTAGAATTTATTTTAACTTCTTTATTTTGTGGACCTGGTTTGCTTTCCATTAATTCTCTTTTTGTTTCTCTGAGGAAGACTTTATTTCTCTTTCAGTTGAAGAATTATTAGTCTGGGTATAAAATTCTAGATTGGTGGATTTTACTTTTACTGTTCAATATTTCACTGCAATTTTTCCTAGTTTGCATGGTTTCTGATGAGAAGCAGGCAGTCTTTCTTATTCTTTTTCTCTGTAGGTAAACTGTTTTTTTCCTGTGGCTTCTTTTAGAACTTTCTCTTAATATTTGGTTTTCTATAGATTAAATATGACATGCCTAGCTGTAGATATTTTCCCCATAAGTATTGTATTTAGTATTGTGAGCTTCTTGGATATTTATTATTTACTGTATTTCACCATGTTTTATTTTATTATTTTTTTTTGCAAAACATAGTTTAAAAAAGATTTTGCCTCTATTATGGCCAATTATGGTAACCAATCAACTTGGAAAAAAGTTAACTGAAACTTGCATAATGGCTGAGTAAAATTTTTTGAAGATTCTATGATTATTACTTTCTAACAGGTAGAAGTAAGCATTATCTGTTCAATTACTCTGTTTTTTAAGAATTTCTTTCTTTCTGAAAATTCTAATCTGAAGCGTTAGCTTCTAATCTTTTCCCTCACTTCTAAAATATAAAAATCTCTGACAAAATTTTAAACACTTGTTCTAACTTTGTTTCTGTCAGCCTTACTCCAAGGCAGTTTACTGCGTTTTCATATCTCTTTTACGTGGACTTTGTTTTGAAAGGTGACAGGAAAATGGCAGAAATTTTTCATTGTCTATCATATAATACTAAAAGAAATTATATCACTGGTATAAAACATGAAGAAATAGCATAGACATTACATTGTAGAAGAAAATAATATTAGCTTACAGGAACTTAGTAGGCAAGTGTAAGCTAAAGGTTGGTAAGTTTTCAGTACTTGTTAGGGTATTTACATAGAGGTTAATTAGCTGTCTACCTACATGTTTCCTGAAATGATAGGACCTGTAGTTGGAAACATAAATTTTAACATATGTGAAATATGTTATGTCCTTGAAATATAAACTTCCTTGGAATAAAATGGACAGAGAAATGTAGTATTTATCCTTTAGTTGTCCAAATACTTGTCATTCAGTTATATTATAAACTTTGATATTTGGAATTACAAAATCTTTTTTCATTTAGGGAGTTTAGTCTAAGTGTTTTATCAAGCAGGGTTGCTTCTTGTCTTAAAGTTTAAACAGATTAAACTGTAAATGAAGTTAGAAATGCTACAGTCTTTTTTTTTTAAATATATTTTTGTTTTGTTTATTTTATTTATTTATTTTTGACAGAGAGAGAGAGAACTGAACTGGGGGAGCTCCCAGTTCAGCATATGGTTCCGTACGGGCCGGGGCCGGGATTCAATCCCTGGTCCCCGGCACTGCAAAGTGAGCGCCTAACCCACTGAGCCATCCCGGCTTCCCCAGAAATGCTACAGTCTTACAAGAGGTAGTTTGAAGCATATTAATTGATGCTTGAGTAAATAAGCAGTCTGTAGAAATTGTACCTTATAAATGGCTGATTTTCTATAAGATGTTAAACTAACATATTATTTTTTATAGATACGGTGTTTGACAATCACAAGCATGAATGCTCATTATTGGTAGAGCTTGGGAAAGACAAATAAGCAAGATACATGTAGAGTGAAGTATTAAAATAGCCCACTTAATGTTAACGCCAAACAAAGTCATGGTGATTTATTCTGAATTTTGTTAAGTGGCTTAGCAATAAGACATCTTATATTAATAGAGATTAGACAAGCTAGACAAAATATATTTTATGATTCTGGCATTTTCATTTCATTACACCACATATAGATTTTTTCATAGAAAACTTATTATTTCTACAAAACTGTCCCAAGTTAGAAAGAAAGAAAAAAAAAAAAGCAACTCACTTTACTTTCAGGAGAACATCTTATTTTCTTAATAAAATGTATTTATTGATTTTTATTAAATAAGTATGTACATTGAGTGTTTATTCTGTGCACAACTATTCTTGCATAGGAATTGCATAAACAAGAGTACCGAACAGATACTGAATGAGCAGCTATTACTTTTTTAGGTTAATGTATTAGGTTACCTTTAAGATGTAAAGCATCACATTTGAGACATTTCAAAGAGGTTTGGTTGTGGACATAGTGTCTGGCACATGTTAGGAACTCAACAAATTACTTTTTATAGATGAAACATAAAAATGGGAACAGAAATGTTGTGTTTTATGCTGACAGCATAAGACTGCAGAATAATTACCAAAGAATTCAGGATGTGAGTTATCAGCATAGATTGGAACACAGGAGAAACCCTCAGGTAGAAGTGGGCTTAACTTGGGTTTCAAAAGTGACAGTATTATTTTTAATATGAGAAGTAAGAAAAACATTAGAAGTTAGAGACTGAGGGGAAGCCGGGATGGCTCAGTGGGTTAAGCGCTCACTTTGAGCGCCTGGGACTGAGGATCGAATCCTGGCCCTGGCCCGTGCGGAACCATGTGCTGAACTGGGAGCTCCCCCAGTTCAGTTCTCTCTCTGTCTCTGTATCTCTCTCTCTCTCTCTCTCTCTCTCTCTCTGTCAAAAACAATAAAATAAATAAATAAAACACTAAAAAAAAAAAGTTAGGGGGAAAGCCGGGACGGCTCAGCGGGTTGAGCGCTCGCTTTGAGGCCATGAGGACCGAGGATCGAATCCCGGCTCCGGCCCAGGCAGGACCCACGTGCTGAACTGCGGAGTTCCCACAGTTTGGTTCTCTAACTGTCTCTGTCTCTGTCTCTCTCTCTATCTGTCAAAAAAGTAAAATAGAAATAACTATGCACTGAAGACAAAAAGATAATTTCTCTCTATAAATGTGAAAAGATAAAAAAAAAAAAAAAAAAAAAAAAAAAAAAAAAAAAAAAAAAAAAAAAAAAAAAAAAAAAAAAAAAAAAAAAGTTAGAGACTGATGCTTAAAACATAAGCTATCAGAGAGAGAAGTATAGGTGGCAGGTAAAAGGAAGAGGAGAGAGCTGGCAAAAATGATTGCTCTTTTTTTCTTTCACTCAACCAACCCTATAGAATAAAAATGGGTTGTGTGTTTTTCTCAGAGTAATGAGGAGCTGTGAGTCTGTTCACTCTACTGTATTTACTAATAATGAGCTAATGATGTACACTTGTATGCACATTAATCAGTGTAAAAATGCAATGTAAGCAGCTAGCTCTGGTGGTAAACTCAAATTATTTATTAGTTTTTCAACTTGTGGCAATATATATACAACATTTGAAGCAATGTTGAAGATATAATGGCTGCAATTCATTCAAGACGAAACCGAACAAAAATGTTTTTACCAAATATTTGCATTGATAGACAAAGCTGGGTATGTGATAATTTCTCAGTAATCTTATTTGACTTTCTAATAATGACTTTATTTGAAAAATATGGCTAGTTTCTGGGTTACTGATGTTTTACATCAAGCTACAGGGACCATTTTCCAGGTGAGAAAACAACGTTGTATGGAGGTTAACTAATGTGCCCAGATATTACATAGTTGGTTCTTACTTGACCCATTATTCAGAGCTATCTTGTAAGCTTCAGAGTTTGAGCACTTATCCAATACATTGTGTAACAGCCAACCAATAAATCTTCGTTTAAGTGAATTTTTCTACACGAGAATGAAAGTGCCAAATTATAAGCTGGAAGGATTAAGGAAGTGAAATCAGAATTTGAGAGACTGGCAGAATGATTAGAACGAAACTTGAGTCTCTTAGAAAATGCTCGATTGTGTTACCTGTGTATGTGGGTGGTGTGGGTCACTGTGTGTGTGTGTGTGTGTGTGTGTGTGTGTGTGCGCGCGTGCGCGCGCCTTTGTGCTTTGTGGTGCCAGATACTTTGAGAGTTTTTTCAATAGCTATTATAAAAGGCAATTATGAAAGTGTAAGTGGCAAGCCAAAGAGAATTTGGTGCTAATTACAAAAGGTGAAGAAACTAAATCACTTTGAAATTAAAATGCTCACAGCCTTCCAGTCTGTCTGCACAGTTCCTAAGTGGACTAATACCGTAATTTGCTCACTTGCTTTCTTTTACGCTGAAGCTACTGATGAACTGATTGAAAATTGTGTACAGTACAGCAGGTGGTTCTTGTTTTTGTTTTGGGATAATACTCATAAAGAGAGAGTGAAAAGAATTATGAAATGAAAATAATCTGAGAAGAATAATTGAAGGTCTTGCTCATAACTGAAGGCTCTATTTTCACAAAGTCATTATAGTTGTACGAACCACATACTGTGAAAACAAAAATCTGAGAATAAAATAATATTAAAATATGTGTTTTAAAACATCTAACTTGATAACAATATATTCATTTCTTTTATTTCATTTACTCGACATTTTCTTTCTCTGTAGGAATTTCCATTTTTAAATGATCAGTTCATCTTAATTTTTTCTGTGATAATCATATTCTCCTATACCAAAAAAGCATCCCTACCTTACCACAGAGTATATATACACACTCATTCATTCAAATGCACATGAACACAAAAACACACTTGCACGAACATATGTACATGGCATACACCTACAAAAACATACAAATGAGCACATGCACATGTATAAACCCATACTCACTCAGATTAGGAAAACCACCTTGATGTAAATAATACTTTATAAAAAGGAACTACTCTAGCAAATGACAAAATGAGGCCTTAAGAGCAGATTTTCAGAATATTTTTTAGACTATTCATCTGTATATCTTTTTTTAAAGAAAATTTGACACATATACAGAAAACAGAAAACAAATGAACCACAAGTGTACGATTTGAGACTCATTATAGAGAAACGTTTGTCTGAGTTGCATCAAGATCAAGAAATAGAATTGTTTCTGAACCCCGTTAACCAAATGTGTGTTACCCTTACAAGTAATAGACATCTTGACATTTATAGTTTTACTATAAATCTCTGACTAATAATAATAGTTGAATCTATTTTTGCCCTTTTGTGAGTGTATTTCTAGCATATGTACTCCCTTATTTTTATGTTTGTGTGATTCATCCACGGTGTTGCATGGTCTCATTTTAGTTCCTATAGTAATCTGTTCTGTAACTAACTATAATTTATTTATTTATCCTTTATATTTTGAGCAATTGAATTGTCTCCCCCTGCCCTGTTTTACTGAGAAATGATTGACATATATCACTGTATGTGTTTAAGGCAATGGCATAATGGTTTGATTTACATGTATGTGAGATGATTACCACAAGAGGTTCAGACTCACATCCATTATTTCATAGAGATACAATTAAAAAAAAAAAAAAGAAGAGAAGAAAAGCAATTCTCCTTATAATTAATCTTTGACTGGGATAAAATTACTTTTATCAATCAGTTGATTAATTAGTCACCATTTATATTTTGAATGTACTTTTTAAATATGGTCTTAATAAAATTGCCATGTGTTCTTTAAATTTTTAGTGTTAATATATCTTTTAATTCTTCCTATTAACTGAGAAAAATATTCTGCCTACAGAGTTAACATAAACCTATACTTAGAGAAAATTTTGCTCAGGGCAGAATATTTTGTATTAAAACATTTCAATATTTAAACATTTTCATAGGTACTGCCTTTGGGCTTGACTAAGAATACTTTTTCAAATAATTTTATTAAAGAAAAAGAAAAACCTCTCAAAATAAATTGTTTTGGTTTCCCTGCAAAATTATAGGACTTCTTAATTTCATTACATTCTAGTAAAAAAAATATGCACTTACCTTGTGAAAATAAAAACTCCATGAAAAATTTCTTCCTGCAAGTCAAGGTGTCATAGAAAGGGTTTATATAATTCAGAAATAAAATTTTATGAGCAGTTGCATGCTTTTCTAGCTTGTTCAGCTTCACTGTGGATCATATTTTTGTTCATATACTTTGTTTTCAATAACTAGTTCAATACAAGCTTCAGAGATTTTTGATACTCTATTTATTGAATAATTGGACTATTGTTACTGCTATTGGAAAATGAAAGGCTCCTTACTTCAGAGGACTGTTTACAAAAAGTCCAACACAATAGCTTACTTAGGTTAATGTACAGAGTAAGTTTTGAGAGGCACAAACTTTTCTAGAACCCAAAGTGTAATGCACACTACCAGGCTGATGGATTTATTTTGTTTTCAATGTCAACTTTATCCTAAAATACTGTAGTTCACATACTCAAATTGTGTGTATTGCACAACTTGACAATGCATCTTCTACTTTGCTCAATGGATTATCCCTGCTGCTGGGTGTGGTTGTGAATTTTGTATCATCACAAATCCCAACACACTCTGAAAAGAGTTGGGAAAGAGACAAGTTGTCGTTGATAAGTCCTGCTAGTGTGCCTCACACATTGTAAAGAAGAGTTTGGAGAAGCTGGAGGGCCCAGTGGGGTTTTCCTGATCCATCCTAGATTGTTTCAGTGCAGATATCAATAGTTAGCATTGTTAAAAATGAAAAACAAACCTGGGCAGGTACTCAATGGAGCAGAATGCTAGGACAACAGGTAAAGTGGGGCTGTTTGGGGCAAACACTGATTACGTGCATCGTCAGCTCAGCAGACAATACCAGAATGTTCCAAAGTGTATGTATGAGGTTCCCCCTGTGTCATATTCTCATTTAAGTGACAGAATGGAGCTTGTTTTACTTGGGGCTTTGTCTCTCAAGTTTGTTAAGTAATACTTATTTTATTTATATTCTCCATCTCATCCCTTAAGAGTTTCATCTCCTTGGGGAAGCCAGGATGGCTCAGCGGGTTAAGTGCTAGCTTTGCAGCCTCAGGGACCAAGGATTGAATCCTGGCCCTGGCCGGTGAGGACCCATATGCTGAACTGGGTTGTGCTTTTCATGTGGGAGGCCCACAGCCCAGCTCCCTCCCTGCATGGCCCCTGCCTACCTGTGTGGAACAATACCATGTGGAAAACTAATGATGTACAACTATGGAGACTTCTCTGGACCCTTCCCCTTCTCTCTGGCTCTCTCTGTCAAAAACAATAAAAAAAGAAATCTTTTATTTTATTCTTTTATTATTTTTGACAGACAGGAAGAGGGGTCTTTGCTGTGTATCCCAGAGAAATATTTATTCATTAGCACAGAGGCTGATTCAAAATTTTTTATTAAAGGTACAATATGATGATTTAATACACAATAAATTAAATGTAGTCTTTAAAATGAGTTATGTGAGCTATTCATTATTTTGCTATGAAAACATAGCCAATGTAAAATTTTCAGTGACAAAAAGCAAGCTGCTCTATGGACATACAGGCAGATTTCCCACAGACGACTGCAGCCTGAGACGCGGAGTTCATCCTGTGTGGGGTTAGCCTGCTTCTCGGATCTGACCCTGAAAATACGTACAGTTAGGATGTCACATGTGTAAAAAAAAGCTCTCATAAAACAAAGCTGTATTTCTGAATATCCATGCATATCTACATATATTCTGAAAACCAAGACAGAAAAGATGTACACTGAATGTTTAAGGATGAATATGTTGGGGGCCGGCAATTAACATTCAGAGTCTGGGGTAGAGACAGAAAAAATGGGAAGAAGATCTAACTGCACACCATTATAAGGTTTCTGTTGAACGAGTACCGGTATATATTATTGTACAAATTATGTAATTAAAGTAAAACTGTCAAGTTTATTTATCCAAGAGGTGGAAAGAAAATACTTGGTAGTATTTATATTTTATTTTCTTGTCAGGAATAGAAAAAGGGGATAACGTCAATATACAACATTATGAAAAATAAACTGGAGATGTAGAGGCTGGTTTGACAGGCTGTAGCTTATTTCTGCAGCTAGAGAGAATAAACACAGAAGGAATAGTTAGAAATAATATTAAAAGAATAAAGTCTGAGAATTGTTATACTGAATGGGTGAATGGGTTTTTAGCTTGAGAGCAACATGCAAGGATTATGGTGAAACGAATTCTAGTCTTTGTTTTGAAACAATCCCCTCGTCATGATGTGAGTTTTCAATGTATCTGTTTTTTAGCATATGTGTAAAAGTGTATATATATGAATATATGCATATATATATATATACACACCCTTTAAGAATGTGTGTATATATATATATATATATATATATATATATATATATATACATATATATATATAATGTTTAAGAATATACATAGGGGAATCCGGGATGGCTCAGTGGGTTAGGTGCTCACTTTACAGCCCCGGGGACCGAGGATCGAATCCCGGCCCTGTCCCGTGTGGACCCATATGCTGAACTGGGGAGTGCCCCCAGTTCAGTTCTCACTGGGGCGAGACCCCGACCCAGTTCCTGCCCTGTGCAGCACCGCCCACCTGTGGAATGAAACTATGTGGAAAAACTGATGATGTGCAACTATGGAGACTGTTCTGGGCCCTCCCCCTTCTCTCTGTCTCTGTCTCTGTATCTCTTTCTCTGTCAAAAACAATAAATAAATCTTAAAAAAAAAGAATATACATAGTATATAACACATACATTATAATAAATACATAACTATGTATAATACATATTAAATATGTAAATGTAGATACATTTATATACAAATATATTTACATATATTTATACTCATATAAATATACCAGAGTACATATATGTACCATTTAAACATATGTATATGTACTCTCACATATAATACAGAGGGTGCCAAAAAATGTACACACTTTAAGAAAGAAATCAACTGTATTAAAATTATAATATATATATCAATAACAAGAGATGAATATGTCACTTTTGACTTCTGCAATTATAAGAGGTGCTTAAAGTGCTTACCATCAGCATCCAGACACTTCTGATTATGACAAACTACTGCTTGAGCAACGCTGACCAAGTGTCTACTTGTATCTTCGTGCATGTCATTTCAGTTTACCATGTGTCTCAACTTATCGTGAATATGTGCAATTGTCAGGCACGTTGGAGGTTCTGTTGCACACTCGTGCCTCGCCTCCATTGTTGTTGTTCTGCCACAATGTTCTCAAATTTCAAATACCACTTCATAATGGCCTTGTGCTCTTCCAATGACAAATGTGCTGCCACCATTTTTTTTTACTGTTCTGCCTGTCACATAGTGATGCTAGCATTTATTTGATTAACACCATCTCTTGAGTGAATGTCATACTACACATTGCTACCATAATGCAATTCAACTTCAAAAAGTAATATGTGGATAACATCTCTTGAAATGTGTATACATTTTTTTTTTGGCACCTCTGGTATGTGAGTGTGTGTGTGTGTGTGTGTATAAATACATATATGTATGAATAATAATGTATATAATCTTATAATACATGTAAGAATACACATATTTTTGCATTAGTTACCTGTTGTATTGAAGAAACCTGAAAACAAAAAAAAAGACTAAACACTAGAATGGAAATCAGAAAGGAAAGAACACAAAATTAAATAAATAATAAAACAAACTGTGTTAATAGTAAATAAAGGTTCTAATGAAAGAAGAAAGTTGATGATGGCACAATTGAAAAAATTATAAAATGTTTCTAATTATAGGTTGAATATAGCTTTAAATGAAAAAAAAAAAAGAAGAAGAAGAAGAAGAAGAACTCATCCTTAGTACTATAGTCCCCAGGAAGATACCAGGGCGAGCTCATTTATATAAATAACCCTGTTTCTATTCCTGAGACTAGAAAGAGGAGGCAGGTGGCTGTGGGACCACTATGAAACCATTGCTAGTACTGGGTCAGGGCAGAGGGAAAGGCCAGGCCCACTTGCATAAATAAACAGTGTGATTTCATTATCTAGTGAATACTTGAGTGGGCAGGCCCAGTGAAGATACAAAGGACTGAGATCACACGAAGGCATTCATCCAGCCACTGATAATTCACTGAGTACCTACCAAGTGTGTGTCATTTTTCTAGAGAGTGGGGATTCAGCATTTAACTAAGAGTCAGAGACCTTACCTTCATGAAGCTTACATTTTCGTGGGGGCATGAGAGTCAAAACAAAGTCGTCTAAACTATATATACAGGGTGGCCCCAAAGTACCGTAGGTCTTCAGTATAATTTATTTGGTTGTGCGTCGGTGTGTATATGTACTCATATAATCTATTGTGATGAATTTTATTGATACAACTACATACCTACTTTTGTGCCACCCTGTATATAAGAATATCACAACGTAATAAATGCTCCACACGTGTTAGAAAACTAACCTTCTCTGAAGAATTGGAGAGCAGGGTAAGAGACTGGGTAAACTGTAACTAGGGCTGCTACCCTAAGTCCTCTGGGAAGTGAGTGGGCTGGTGGGTTGCCAGGAATATTTATGGGCAGTGGGAGGCCATCCAGAAGCCCTGAGGGAAGGGCCTGTGAAGTGGGTAGTGGGAGGGCACATATTCAAGGCCTGGTCACGCAGCATCTGCAGGTCATGAGAGCAACCTAGAATTTTATTCTGGGTGTGAGGGGGAGCAAAGAGACACATTTGAGGAGAATGCCATGATGTGTCATGCCTTTTAAAGGGCCACTCTGATGTAGGCTGATCAGATGTACCATTTTAAATGGGACAGAAAACGGTATTGTTCTATTTCTAATGGTACGTCTGGTCAGCCTACTGACACCCTGAATTTAGCCCAGTGAGACTCGGTTGACCATATGTACTGTTTGAAACTGAATAGTACTGTTGTTTTCTGTCCCATTTAAAATGGGACATCTGGTCAGCCTACTCTGATCGTGCAAGGGCATGGATATTTCAGGTCAAAGACGGAGGCTGGAGCCAGGTGCTCAGTGAGGTCAGTGCAGGAATCGGGTCTGTGAGGACCCCAACCTTGTCTACCCCTCCAGCTTGACCTCACAACCATCTGTTCTTCCCTCACTTGAAAAAAAAAAAACCGGCATTATTTGAAGGCGAGTGTTAAAATGGCTCACTCCCTCCTTTCAAAAGGCCAAATGTTCCCAGCTTATTCTTGTATTAATTTTATTCTCATTATTTAATCATTTGACTTGCCTTCCTTGAAATCTCTCCACATTATGCGGGTCGTCTCAAACAGTGGGCTCTAAAAATAGAACCGCAGCTCGAAAATGGTTCAGAAAGAGCCCAGGTAAGATCAAGAACATTAAGTCCAGGGTACACATTTTTTTTTTATGGAAGTTAAATGTATCCTGATGACTCATACAGTTGTCTTTTCTCCCCCAAAGATTCTGTTGCTGATGGTTTTGTAGCACTAATGAAGGAATTGGTCATTTGAGAAGTTTGTCCCTAGAAAAGCTCTTTGCCTTAGGCCAGATATCCTGAGAAATAGACTCAGAGATCGATCGTGTGCTGGAGGCTTATTGTGGGGTATGCTTGTAAGCACTTTAACACCCGTAAAGGAATGAAAGAAATGAAGCAAGGGTGATGGAGAAGCTGACCTGCAATAAAGTTAAAGCCAGTGTCTCAGCAATTTCTGAACTAGTGTAATTTTATACAAGATGGGGTCTTCATACTCCAAATCCATCCATTGGTGCCCACTGGGTGTCCCGGGGTGGAGTTGGGCAGCTGCCTTTGGCCCTGGGACCTTACGTTGAGAGGGACTCGGGTGTGAGCCTTCTCTGCCTGTGCATGGATGGGTGTCTTGGTCCTGAGGGGATATGGGCGTCAGAGCACTCAGTCCGGTTGCCTAAGTGTTCACAGATTCCAGCAGGGCTGACAAACAGCAGTTATCCTCCTGTGTGTCTCATCACTTTGGAGATGCTCCTCTAGATCTGACCGGATATTGGCTTAACAAGTCGACTCATTCTTAACAATCTGCCAAGGCTCACGCATCCTCTTCATCTCTTCTGCAGATGCAGTCCTTCTAACCACGTGTGCAGCCTGCCAATGGAGCACTTCCGATTGAGCGCTTCCTGCTTCTCTGAACTGTCTGTGCTCGGATTCTTTTATTACAGTAAGATGGAACCCAAAGCCAGGAAACTGGTCAAAGAGATTTTTCTACATTCAGTGCAATGCATCCGTCAACACAGGAAGCACCTGCCCACTTCACTCAGGATTACCCTTCCCTGCTTCCAGCACCTTTCCTGGAGGTAGGAACCCTGAATTGTCCCAACAGTTCTGAGCTCCCCAGTAGCTATTGCTTACATGATTGTGGTGGAGCTGGTAGGGGAGGGTAGATAACAGGTTCTGGAGGGTATCTTACTCCCCCAGCTCCTGTTGGGAGTAGCCAGTGACCACTGGGCAAGCCATGAGAGGCTTCTGACCTTTATTTACATAGCAATGGGCCTAGTGATTTATCCCCGAGGAAACGAAATGCCAACCTCTACCTTTTGTTGGACACCAATAGCCAACTTCTTCCTTATCACTCACTACACATGGACAAACTTGGAAACCGAATTCCTAGAGGAAGGACTTTTAAGTGAGGCATGGTATTCATTCTCTAGGCATTCAAAGAGGAATAAGCTGTAGTGAAATTTCCATAGCTTGCTTAGTAAAAATTGTTGTTTTTTTCTTCATAAGCTCCAGTAGAAAGGCTACCTCATTACAGACTGGAGTCTAGACAGTCAGGCCCGAATCTGTATTTTCTTAAGCGTTCCCACCACATATCACCAGGAAAAGGCGATCTGTCTGTGAAGCATGTGGAAGTTGTGAATGTGAGTTGCTATCTTCTATCTGTATGAACAGGGCATTGGCCAAGAGAATAACTTGGGAGTGAGCCTGACAATGTGGAGGAAGTGGCCTAGGGCATGCTGAGAGGCCCTGATTTGAAATGCCCTGGCCTGAGGAGGACTTGGGGAAGGAGAGGTGAGTTTTAGAGCTTTAGCCTGAGGCACATGCAGACGCTGATGGTCAACCAGTTTTAGGAACAGCTGGTCAACATGTTGGGAAGAGGGAGGAATTGGTCTCATAGTTTAGCCATTGCTGATTGGACAAGGTAGGTTTAGCGAGAAGGTGCAGTAAGGGCTAAAGTCATTTACAAACAAGGTAGGAAGGAAAAGGTGCCAGAATCAAAGTGATGTCAGGGCCCCCATAGGAATTTGGGGTTTTTCAGGGTCTCTCTGGGCAGCAGGGGAACTGTTGCTCCGCTCTGACTTCTAAAATAGCTGCATCACCTGCATCCTTTGCCGCCCTGGACAGCTGGGCATGCGTGCCATGAGGACGTCTTGGAGTTTGTCATCGGAACTGGATTGCAGTCCTTTGTTGAGTGAGTAGCTATGCAGAAGCATTTAAAAACTGGGAGAAAACATGCTGAATTTAGTACAAATAAGCATTCACATGAGGATTTTCAGAAGGCATGTTTGGGCCAATGCCTCATAGACCAAATCCCACCACCTGAGAGAAGCCAGGGGAGCAGGTGTCATCCATCCTTCTGGAGTTTAAAGAGGTGGCAACTTTGAGATCCATGGACTTAGTGGGTTCATTCTCTTTACTTGCCTAGAAAACCAAGATTGGGAGGAGAAAGTCTCAGAACCGTTCTTCAGCAATGAAAGAGAAAGAAGAAAGGAAGAAAAGAAAGAAAAAAAGAAAGAAAGAAAGAAAGAAAGAAGGAAGGAAGGAAGGAAGGAAGGAAGGAAGGAAGAGAAAGAAAGAAAGAAGGAAGAAAAAAAAAGCAAGCAAGCTTAGCATGCTAGTGGGAAAATGACAATGGAATAAAGAAAATGACAAAATAGACTGTAATCAGAGACCTGCAGTATGAAGGTCTCAGGCAGAAGCCATCCTGGTAGCTTTGGATGCTTGCCCAACAGTTCCTGCAAAAGCTGTAGTCTTTGTGATGAAGTTTAACTCTGGAGAACCACAGGAAGTTGTGCTTTAGATCTCTCATCAGTGTGGATATCTAGGAGGTGAGGGGTGGAAAGCTAGGAAACAAGAATCCAAACTTTGAAAAAAGCAGTGGAAACTACTGTAAAAATAAAATTGAGTATATATCATACTTTATTAAATTAAACAAAATGGGGTTGTGGTGAGCAGGGGTACTAACAGCTTTGCTATTGTGACTCCCTTCAAGCCTCTACCTGCCCTTATGGTGATCCCTGAGATCTCTAGTAGGTCCTAGGAACAAAGCTTTCCAATGATATTATGGAGAACATGATCTAATTGTGTGTGTGTATATGTGTCCCTGTGTGTGGAATGCAAGCTGGAACACATAAAATGCAGCAGCATTTATAAACAAATTGTATGGCAGTTCAAGAGGGAAACATGCATCGTGTAAAGAACAAAATCTTGAATGGCAAGGTCTATTTGGGAGGGATAGTCGATGAACAGGTTTAGGGAGAGACAGGTTGAAAACAATTTTTGGATAGTCTGGTATGTTATGATTATAAGTGCTCCCGTAGCAAAAGGGAGTTCAATGAAAGTGTTCATCAGAGAATATTAGAATTCAAGTTGTTCTTGAGGAAGGTTCCTATGGCAACCATGCGTGGTGGCTTTAACAGAGAGAGCCAAGAGGCAGTAGGACAATTTAGAAGTTATTGGAATAGTCCAGATAAGGCAATAAAGTGTTTAAACAAGTGAGGTGGCAGCGGCAATAAAACAGAAGAGAGACACATCTACCTCAGAGCTATTTTAGAAGTGGTATATTTTAATCCACATGGCTTTGTACTGGTGAGATTTTGAAGGAATAAGGGAAAGAGGAATTTAAACACAATTTTGTGGTTTAAAGCTTAGAGGATACTGGTTCCAATTAACACAAAAAAAAGCAATGAGGGTACAGTCATCTTTGGTGTAATTGGCAGATGTAGTTTGATTTGGGGTGTTGTGAGACTGTCATCTTATTACTCATTCTCATTGGTGAACATATTGTTAAATAGAGCACACCAAGTCAATGGCTTTGACTAACCTCCATTTGTGGAATGACTATTAGGCCTAAAGGGTATGCAGCGTTATCCTGCCACAATTTATATTTTTAAAATAAATTTTATAATAAGTTTCATGATGAACATCAACATGATCTTGTGCTATAAAGTAGTTCACAAAGCCATCCATCCTAAGGGATGTAAAACCCTGAAAAGCAGAAAAGTTCCTGCATTTATTTATTTGAGACGTAAACTTGGTGACATAGAAACAAGTGCAGTACTGCGACACTTGACAGCTCATTTGGGCAATAATGAAAGGAGAACTGGAGTATTGCTCCCTGGTATCACTGCGAATGTCCATCAGAGCAGTGGGACAGCTCAGAGAGGCGGGGGACTCTTCTCCACTAAGCCCCCTCAGTAGAAATGGCACATTTCCTGCCTTCAGCACAAGGACTCAGTCCTCTGGGTATTGACCCTGACTTCAGGCACAGACCCTTACCTGCAGGTTTGCAGTGGAGCACTAAGCGTGGCATGGAAGACAAAGAGCCTGCACTTTTTGTAGGTCCAAAACTAAAGAGGGGTGTTTCAAACCTAAAGGCAAACTACTTACAAAATTTCTTGCTGTTGCCATTTATAGAATGAAAGATCTCTCTGCCTTTCTGTTACTCGTGATCTTATACAGTATATGTGAATATTGAGGGAAATAGTAGGGTATGTGTAATTTATGGAGGAAAGTCAGAGCTCTTGCCCTAAGACACAGATGTGCACGTAATAATCCTTCACTTGGGTGCCTGCTGCCTAAAAGATAAATTCACAATTCCATATCACTACTCACCAAATGTGTCCCAACCAAGCTTCTTCACCCCTCGCTACCCCAGCTGACTCTGGACCCCAACCAAATTATTCTTTTTTTCCCAGAATTCCCACTCAGCCTCATATCTTTGCACATGGTGCTTCTTACATATACATTTTTTTTTCTTCTAATTTACTGAGAAAACATATATTTATTCTTGGAGACTAGATTCAAGTGTTTGTTGTGTTTTCTATGATCTTTCTGAAATTTCTTTAGGCAGCATTAGAATCAAATGAACTATTATCTTGTTATATTTTGTTTTCCATTTGAACATTTAGCACTTGGTGTGTTTTCATATGTTAATAAGAACTGTTCAGTTGGTCTGTTTGTTCTACCTCATGATGTGTTTCTAATTCAGAAACCCAATTAATGAGAGAAGAAGGACCTTCATAGCATCATTGACCAGCTTTTGGTAATATTCCACTTCCTCGACTCTACTGGACCTCCACTCGCCCTTTAAAACTCCTACTAACCTCTGTACAAATTGAAGTTGAATTGAGTTCACACTAGACTCCCTTCTTTATTACAGTAGTTGCTACTGATTAAAATCTGTCCAGACCATTTTAACTAGTGCCCTGCTTTGTTTATCTTTGACAAAGTTCTGCAAATTCTTAACTTCACTAAACCTGAATATTGGAAAACTAAATCTCAATTAGTCAATTTACTGTGAGGCAAAATATCAGCTTTTATGTAAAATAACAGATTGCTGAAAGTAATTTGATTTGCATCATATGGATAATTGAGACAATATAAAGAATATTCCAATACTTTCCACTTTGATTTGTAAAGATTGACAGTCTCAATATGCCCTTCTACATAAAATTTTATCTCTGAGAGAGCAAACATTTTTTTTCTCCAACTCCACTGTATATAAAATCACTCAGTTTGCTATGTAATATTCTTTTGTTTATGATGAACTTGGTATTTATTAAAAATGAAGAACATATTACAAACAGGAAAATATTATATATACTTATTATACTTAGTTAGCCACTGTTAATATTTTGTAGCTTTTCTGCCAAGCTTTTTCTGTTTTCTTACAATATTATATCACAAAAGTCTCCAACGTTAGTAATATTCCTCAACAGCCAGTATTTAATGCTGACTTTGTATTCCAATATATGCATGTGTGTATTAATGGCATGGTTAATATAATACCCCTCATTTATATTGGTTCTGATATACTTGTTGCAGATGAGTGCTGGACAGCATGTGATTTTATTCATTGGATTCTTTTTAAATTTCATTTCTGACAGTGAAATTATAGATTTAAAGAACAGAAACCCCTATACTTTTGATGTATATTGCCAACTTGCTTTTTTTCTCACAAGTTTAGCCCAATGTGCAATCTCTTTGGCAGTGTAAGAAATGGCTGCCTATACACATCCTTTAAAAATATTACTCCTTTAAAATCTTTTTCTCATCTGATAGATGATGAATGGGGTCTTACATATGTATTAATTATTTCTTTGATTACTAGTGAAGTTGAATTAAATCCCCTAAAGAGGAATTTAGAGTAGACATGAGGCTGAGGAATATAGAACAAAAGTCATAATGACATCTTCTTCCTGGACACCTTCCAAATTATGGAGACATTCATATTCCTTGAGAAGTTTCATCTAATACCACCTGAGAAAAAGAAAACATCACAGTCTTAGGATATCATCCGTTGTAGTTTCTCTGAACCAGTGAATCTCACTATTCTTCAGCTGGGAACCGAGGTTCATGTGGAATTTATGCAGATTTCAAAGATGGGACAGTTGTCAGGGTGAAGCCAAGGGAAGGCCACAACCTCACTGGTTCATGGGTCCTGATCAGAGAGGTGACTAAGGGGGTCACAGGGAACCTAGTTCTCACATCACTGGCATGGTTAAAAGACTAGCTAACAAAACGGAGAAACAGAGAAGTTATATAATTTGTCAAATATCACACAGCTCTTAGTGATGAAACCAATGTTCTCCAAATGCCTTACAGACTTATATACAATGTGTTTATTTTCTCATTTTTTCCCTCTCTTGTGTGTCCCTATGATCCCTATTCCATTGGCAGAAGGACAGTTTTCCTAAAAATGCATCACACTATCTGTTAACAATATTTGCTTCAAGTACCATTCATAACTTAGCTGTGGATTTCATGCTATTGTCACAATCCAGGTTTATTTGTTCCTAAAATATATTAGTACATAAATATTGAAGAACAGGACATAAAAGTGAAGTTAAAGAAATAAATGGGAAGTGACAGAATTTGAAAGTTTCAGAAATTGTTGCATTACTTAAAAATAAGCATAATGTGGTTACTTGAAAGAAAGAAGCATGGAGAATGTTGGTTTCCTTCTAACCATTTATGAGACATCAGTAGCTTTCTGGTGGAATTCATGTCAAGGGCTATGTTTCTTTCACCTGCAAGAAACAGTTTTTACTACCAATTTGACAACTTTTCAGCCACTCAGAGTGTTGAGTTCACTGTTGCAGTAAAAACAAATTTTCTTTCACATGAAAATAATGGAATTGTTAGTTTTTTTCTTATCAATTATTCTTATCCGCCCCCCTTTACTTTTCAAATCATATCACAGACACTTAGGATTTGCAATAGGAATCATTTCAAGAAATACCTGTTCATTCATTCATTCATTCATTCATTCATTTTGAGTCTTGAGTTGGGTCTCCATCAATGAAATAACTAGACTGTGGCATTCTGGTTCAATGTAATTAGCTCAACAGGGTTCAAGTTCTGGGCAGCAGTTTATGACAACATGCACAAAACTTGAAAACATCTTATTAAGTGAAATAAATTGGACTGAAAGAAGAAAGAAACATATGACCTCACTCATAGGTGGATTATATAACTGAAAGTAACAAAGAAACAAAAACTCATAGACACAGTCAGTGGTTTGGTGGTTGCCTGGGAGTGGAGGTGGGGAGGTGATTGGGGAGGGCCGGAGTGTGTGTGTGGGGGCATCAAATGTAAAAAGATAAATTAAAAAAACCCAAAAAACAAGAGCATTTGTAGAAATATTAGGAGATCAAAGATGGTGGCATGAGAGGATAATGCTGATAACTGCCTGGGAAGGGCCTTGTGAACAGAGGGGAATCCACAGGGGAAACCCTGAGAAGAAACCTCAACTAAGAGAACCACACAACACAGAACAACACACAAAGGTTAGAGAAAAAGGGGGAGAGTGGGAGAGGGAAAGGGAAGCAGTGGTTCGGGGACAGAGACTTGGAGCGCGGCCCGGGGCTGGCAAAAACAAAGGGGGATTGGGGGACTACGGTCAAAGTGGAGCTGGATCGAGGGCGGGCTGGAAGCCGAGACCTAGGGAGTGTGGAAGCCCCACAAGACTGTGGACAGTTTAACATCCGAACTCAAGGGACAGCATAGTGCCCTAATCAGATCACAGAGCCTAAAGTGGAACAGGGACTGTGGAGCAGGGCGGCTGCACTTCCCAGCGGGCGGGGTGAGAGCAGGGCACCAGCCCACGACAGCTCAGCACCCCTGATTTACGGAGGAGATTGACTGTGAGGGAGCGCCTTCTGAGGACAGGGCTCTTGGAGTGAGGGCTGGGGCTTGAGTGGGAATAGCTGCATTGGACGTGCTTGGAGTGAATCCAGCGGTCTCAACAGAGCCGGGAGCATAGAGCGGCTGCCGCCCGAGCTACGGCCTGTGTGCACAGGGCTTTCGGCGCCCCGCCCACCGGGCCACCATGGCACCTCTGCTTGCTTGCCAGCGCACAATTGGGCTTTTGGTGCACCACTCACCAGGCCGTTGGGGCACCGCTGCCAGAGCGCAAGTGCGCAACTGGGCTATCGGCATCCCTCCCACTGGGCTGCAGTGCATTGCTGCGTGCACGCACCCGGGCTTTCAGCACCCTGCCCACCGGGCCGCTGCAGCACCACGGCCAGCTTGACAGCATGCTACTGGGCTTTTGGCGCCCTGCCCACTGGGCTGCTGCAGCACTGCTGCCGGCTTGCGAGCATGCAACTGGGCTTTGGGCATCCCGCCCACCGGGCCTCTGGGGCGTTGCAGCCCACCACACAACTGGGCTGCAGACCGGGTTGTTGCAGTGTCACTGCCTGTGTGCGGGACTGCGCAGCTGATCGGGGCCTCTGCCAAGCCCCAGCCCATCCAAGTGCTGCCCTGCAGGCGTGACTTACAGATACTATTGAAGGAGGGGCAGCCAGGCGGAGGAGAGAAAGACCAGAGCTCCTGCGCCCCACCCCCACTGAACCACCAGCCCCCCTGCTGAAAGACGAATCTGCTATTGTGTCTCAGGCCCGCCCTAGCTCCTACTCACATGCCCCCACTCCTGGCCACACCTTTAATACCCTGCTATCTAACAGCTAAGACAGCAACCTGAAGTGCCCCAGGACACAGAAGCTATCTGCATCCCCCAACCCTCTCCCAAAATCTCCTTCTCCCACAACTGAGCCAAAAAGAAAAAATAAAGAGAAGCCCATCTGATAGGCAAACTCCCAGAGGGAAACCAGACTCATGCGTAAAGCAAAAAGAACCACATCAAACACAATGCACACCTCAGAATCCAAAGCCCCTCCAGAAGATCAGGGACAGTCTTTAGTAAAGGACCTTGCACACTTGGAATCAAATCTAAGTGAAACAGAATTCAGGACTGCATTAATCAAGACACTCAGAGAGCTCACTCAATGCTGGCAAAGTACCCACACACAGTTACATGACCTCAACAAGAAATTTTCTGAGCAAAATGAGTACTTTACCAACAAAATTGAGAAGCTAGAGCAGAACCAAAAGGAACTCCTTGAAATGAAAGGCATCATGGGAGAGCTGAAAAAAGAACTGACCAGCATAGGAAACAGGGCTGACTAGCTAGAATAAAGGATGAGTGAAATTGAAGATACAAACATGGAAATGTCACAGAGGGAGGAAGAAAGGGAAAGGAGAATCAAGAGAAATGAAAGAGCCCTACAAGAACTTTCTGACTCCATCAGAAAGAACAATATTAGAATAATAGGGGTACCAGAAGGAAGTGAGATGAAACCTTCTCAGAGTCTACTAAAACAAATAGTGGATGAAAATTTCCCTAGCCTGTGGAAGGAACTACATCCCCAAATCCAAGAGGAAATCAGAAGCCCTAACTACCTAGACCCTAGCAGATCTTCTCCAAGGCACATGGTTCTGAAGATGACAAAAATCAATGACAAAGAAAAAATCCTCAAGGCTGCCGGGGAAAAACAAAATATAACTTTCAAAGGAAAACCTATCAGGCTGTCGCCAGACTTATCAACAGAAACTCTGCAAGCCAGGAGGGAGTGGAGCCCAATCTTCAAAATATTAAAAGAGAGAAATTTCCAGCCAAGAATTAACTATCCAGCAAAATTAACCTTTAGATATGAAGGAGGAATTAAGGCCTTTACAGATATACAGAAGCTGAGGGAATTCTCCAGCTCAAAACCGGCACTCCAAGAAATACAAAAGGAGGCTAT
>PVKE010018243.1:0-29791 GCA_004027555.1 Craseonycteris thonglongyai
TATCTTCAGTGCATATTTATTTCTATTTTACTTTTGACAGATAGAGAGAGAGACAGAGACAGAGACAGCTAGAGAACCGAACTGTGGGAACTCCCCAGTTCAGCATGTGGGTCCTGCCTGGGCCGGAGCCGGGATTTGATCCTCGGTCCTCGGGGCCTCAAAGCGAGCGCTCAACCCGCTGAGCCGTCCCGGCTTTCCCAGTGCCTTTTTTTAAATTAAATTTATTGGGGTGACATTGGTTAGTAAAATTATATAGGTTTCCAGTGTACAGTTCTATAATACATCATCTGTATATTGCATTGTGTGTTTACCAAACCAGAGTCAGTTCTCTTTTCATCATGAAATATTTGCCCTCCTTTACCTTTTATAACACTCCCCCTATCCCCTCACCCTCTGGTAAATAAACTGTTGTCTGAGTCTATGAGTTTTTGTTTGTTTGTTTGTTTGTTTGTTTTTGTTGGTTGCTTTCACTTTTATATCCCACATATAAGTTGTCATATGATTCTCAACTTTCTCTGACTTATTTTGTTTAACATGATGATCTCAAAATCCAACCATGTTGATTCAAATGGCAGTAGTTCAGTTTTTCTCCTGGTTGAGTAACATTCCATTGTGTACCTATACCATATCTTTTTTATCCAATCGTCTATTGAAGGACCCTTGGTTATTTCCATGTTTTAGCCACCATGAATATAACTACAATAAATATAGAGACACATATACCTTTACAGATAAATGTTCTCACATTTTGGGGTAGATGCCCAGAAGAGGGATTATTGGGTTGTATGGCAATCCTATTCTTAATTTTTTGAGGAAACTCTGTACTGTTTTCCAGAGTGTCTGCATCAATTCACATTACTACCAGCAGTATATGAGGGTTCCTTTTTCTCCACAGCCTCTCAAACACTTGTTATTTGTCTTGTTGATGATAGCCATTCTAACTGGTGTAAGGTGTTATCTCATTATGGTTTTGGCTTACATTTCCCTAATAGCAAATGAAGTTGATCATTTTTTCATAAATCTGTTGGCCATTTTTATGACTTCTTGGGAGAAATGGTCAGTTCAAATCCTCTGACCATTTTTCAATTGCATAGTTTCTTTTGTTTTTTGAGTTACCGGTATATGAATTCTTCACATATTTTGGATACTAGCCCCTTATCTCAGGTATTGTTTCCGAATATCTTCTCCAATTTAGTTGGTTGCCTCTTTGTTTTGCTGACACAATTCAGAGGCAAAAGCTTATTTTGCTATGCAGAAACATTATAGTTTTATATAGTCTCATTCTTTCATTTTTGCTTTTATTTCCCTTCTCTTACAGGTCAGCTTTATAAAACCCCCTCTAATACCAAGGTCCATAAATTTAGTACCTATGTTTTCTTTTATGCAACTTATTTTTCAGGTCTTATATTTAGGGCTTTTACCCATTTTTAGTTCATTTTGGTATTTCATGACAGATAACAGCCTAGTTTTACTCTTTTGCATGTGGCTTTCCAATTTTCCCAGTACTATTTATTGAAGAGATTTTTCTTCTCCGTTGTACACTTTTGACTCCTTTGCTGAAAATTATCTGCCACTATATACGTGGGTTTCTTTCTGAGTTCTCAATTCTAGTCCATTGGTCTGTTTTTCTGCCAACACCATGCTGTTTTGATTCTCATTGCTTTGTAGTAAACCAAAATCAGTGTTTATGATACCTCTGGCCTTGTTCTTTTCTTTTTCCAGGTTTGCTTTGGCTATTTGGGATCTTTTGTGATTCCATACAAATCTGTTGACTTTTTGTTCTATTTCTTTAAAAAATGCCATTGGGATTTTAATGGGGACTGCATTAAATCTGTATATTGCTGTGGGTAATATGGTCATTTTAACTATGCTGATTCTTTCAATACATAAACATGAAATAGCTTTTCATTTTGTTGTGTCTTCTTAATTTTCTTTTAATAATGTCTTGTAGATTTCAGTGTATAAGTCCTTTGTTAAGTTTATTCCTAAGTATTTTATTCTTTTTGTTGAAGCTACAAAAGGAATTATTTTTTTCATCTATTTTTCTGAAATTTCATTGTTAGTATGTAGGAACCAAATGGAATTTTGCATATTGATTTTGTATCATCTAACTTTATCTCTTTATTGCTTCAAATCATTTTTGGTGGAGTCTTTAGGGTATACTTAGTGTCTTGAATCTGTTTTTTCCTTATGATCATTATTGCTATTATTGTATTTATATAAGACTTTAGCTATTTTTTTTGAATAGAATATTCACCTCCATATTGGGTTTCTACTTCAAGTTCCATCAATTTTCACTTCCTCTATGAGGCAGAATAAGTCTATAATTAAAACTGAATTTTGTATGGAACTCTGAGTAGTCATGGAAATCTTGAGAAAGAACAAAGTTAAAGAAATCACATTTCTAAATTTTTAAATATATTACAAAGTTATACCAATCAGTATAGTATGATATTGACATAAAACAGACATATAGTAATGAAAAATAATAGAGATTCCAGAAATTTATAATTCCACACATATATGTCAATTAATTTATGACAAACGAGCAAGAACATACAATGATGGAAATCACAGTCTTTTCAGTAAATGGTGTAAAAACTATACAGTCACATGCAAAAGAATAAAAATGGATCTCAATATTATGCCATGCACAAAAATCAATTCAAAATGGATTAAGACTTGAATATAAGTCTGAATACAAAATACCTGTAAAGGATAATATATATGGTAAGCTTCTTGACATTGGTGTTGGTTATGATTGTTTGAATTTGACACACACACACGCACACACACAAATGACAACAGAAGCAAAATAAACAAATGGGACTAGATCAAACTAAAAGCTTTCTGCACCACAAAGGAAATCATCAATAAAATAAAAATTTAACCTAGGAAAAAGGGAGTAAAATATTTGCAAACCATACATTTGATAATAGGTTAATATCCAAAACATATAAAGAACTCATACAATTAGTTCAAAATAAAATTCAAATAAAAGGAGAAGCCGGGATGGCTCAGTGGGTTAAGTCAAGTGCTCACTTTGCAGGGCCGGGGCCTTGATCCCGGTCCCGGCCCGTGCGAACCACATGCTGAGCTGGGGAGTTCCCCAAGTTCAATTCTCTCTTTGTCTCTGTCTCTGTATCTCTCTCTCTCTGTGTCAAAAAATGAATAAATAAATAAATAAAACTTAAAAAAATCAAATGAAAAATGGGTAAAAAGTCTGAATACAGATTTTTCCAAAGAAGACATACAAATGACCAACATGTGTGTGAAAAGGTGCTGAACATCACTAATCATCAGGGGAATGGAAATCAACACCACAGTGAGATAACACCTCACATCTGTTTGAACGGCTATTATCAAAATACAAAACATAACACGTGTTGACAAGAATACGGAGGAAAGGAAACCATTGTGCATTGTTGGTAGGAATGTAAATTGGAGCAGTAAGTACAAAAAACAGTATGGGGGATACTAAAAAATGTAAAAATAGAGGTACCATATGATCCAACAATTCTACTCTGGTTGCTTAGTAGGAGAAAATGAACATACTAACTCAAAAATGTATCTTTATTAGCACGTTCATTGCCTAATTACTTATAATAGTCAAGATGTGGAAGCAACTTGTACCCACTGATGAATTAATGAATAAAGAAAATGTGGTATGTATATACAATGGAATATCACTCATCCATAAAAAAGAAGAAAATCTTGCCATTTGCGACAACATCGATGAATTTTCAGAGTATTATAGCTGAGTGAAATAAATCAGAGAAAAACAAATAAGTATGTGTATATTCTCAGTTACATCTTCAATATAAAAAACAAACTCAGGGATACAGAAAACAGATTTGAGATTACTAGAGGTGGTGGATGGGAAGGTGAACAAAAGGAGTGAATGGGATCAAAACGTACAAACTTCCAGTTGTAAAATTAGTTAAGTCCTGGAAATATACTGGGCATCATGCTACAATAGTTACCAATAGTTAACAACATTATATTGTATATTTGAAAGTTGCTAAGACCTTAAAAGTTCTCATCACACACACACAAAAATTATAACTACATGCTGGTGGATGTTAACTAGATTTTGTGGTGGTCATTTCACAATCTGTACAAATATTGAATCCCTAGGTTTTACATGTGAAACCAATATATTATGAGTCAATTATATCTCAGAAAAAAAAAAAGAAAGAAAAGAAAACACAAATTGAACATATTTTCTTACATGTACTATTTCCATGACTCCTCAGTCATATTCTTGAACTTTTCTTGACTATATCTTACAGAGAAAATAAAATAAAATTCATAAAAATAGGGGAAGCTGGGAGGGCTCAGCAGGTTAAGCGCTTGCTTTGCAGCCCCGGAGCCCAAAGATGGAATCCTGGCCCCGGCTTAGGCAGACCCATATGCTGAGGTGGGGTGTGCCCCCAGTTCATTTCTTGCCAGGGCCTATTTGGGGGGCTCCTGGCCTGGTTCCTGCCCTGTGCAGCCCCGCACTGACCTGTGTAGTGAAACTATATGAAAAATTAATGCTGTCAACTGTGGAGACCGCTCTGGGCCCTCCCCCTTCTCTCTGTCTCTCTCTGTTTATCTCTCTCTGTGTCAAAAAATAAAAATAAGTCTTTAAAAAATGCATAAAAATATAAATAACCTTAGCTAGTTGCTAAGAGGGAATGCAGAGTCCATTTCTCTGACCTCTTATTCCAACTCCATTCCTACACATACCAGAAATTAGCCTCTTGGAATTCTTAAGATCCCTTGAAATTAAATTTTGAAACCAATACTAAAAAATACTAATGCTAAATTCCAATAACAATACTAAATAAAGCACAAATTAGATAGTATGTTATTCTTCATGATCCAGCTTTACTTTATTTTTATACCTTGTCTTTACTATATAGTACTTACTTTTAGTTTCTTTTATTTTGTCAGCCTGAAGTGCTTTTCCTCTTCTCTCCCTGGTTTACACTTGCTAGAATTAATTAAATACTTGAAAGCTTTTCTTTTGAATCTGTGCTACTCGTTTGTAAAGTAACTCTCATTTCCATTATCCTTTCCATGTAGCTATTTTTAAAATAGATTGATCAAAATCACAGTTTAATGTAACAGGCTGCCATATTCAAAATGTTCCCTGATATTTTTAAAGTTGATTCGAAAGAGAGTAAAAAAAGAGTGGCTTTACTTGTTCTTTAAGAAAAAAAAAAATCTTGAGCTGTTAGTTTTTCGTGGTTTTCCAAAGTAACATAAATTGATATGTAGAATAATAAATGATGAAAAATAATTGTGAAAGCACTTGAGTACTTCTTTTAGTGGTTTTAAGGTCTAGCTGTATCCATGCCCTGCCCATAAATTAAGTGTTCAATCTTTCTTTCTACTATGTATGTTGTTCTAGTACACCAAAAATAAATATCCTTTTTGTATTAGGTACTTATTTTTATTTATTTTGTCAATTCTACACAAATAACCACCAAAACTGGTAACATGTTTCAAAAAGTTAAAACCTTTGCTAGGTCCTATACAAAGATCCCAACTTGAGCGACTCTGTGCTAGAAAATGTCCTCTCATCTTTATTCTGTGTCCCCATATTTCTTTATTTAGAAGACATTTGTAGGTCAATCATACTTCTTAACTTGGTTCATAGTTTATCTGTACTTTCTCCTATTCTCTGATGCTGAATTGGAAGGAATTATGTTCTATTTATTTTCATTTCTCTAATTCTCTTTATGATTATAATTTAATGTTTGAATGTAGAAGGTAATAGAACAAATTTAACTCATGTTAAAGTGATTATTCCAGAATTTTGAAATTAAAGAGAACATTAGAGGTCAGTAATTTGCTACTCCAATAGATATTTAAATATATATTCTTGAGAGCCCTAGACAGATGGCCATCCACCTCTTTTTAAATATGGTATTTATTTATGAATGCTTGTTCAAACAATAGATAACTCTACTTGATTTAAATTAATACACAATTTCAATGCCAATTTTTAATCTACAAAATCACAGAAAATACTTATCCTTGAAATTACTGTACTTAACAGGTAGGTCTATTCTTACAAAATATCAAAGACGGAGTGGTAACACATAGAAATGAACAACCTAAGAAATTCTTTAGCAATAAGGAATCTCTCTCCTTTCACACTTTACTTCTTCATAACCTTGACAATCTCAGTTTCTCAGAATTAAAGGCAGGTTTTGTGAGAACTCTGTATACTTGAGAGTGGAAGAAAGACAAGTGGATGAAAGTATTAAACATGGCTTCAGGTCCCTACGCCTCTGATGTATTTACTTATATAAGCAATTGTTCTTGAATGCAGTGTTCTCATTTGGTTGAAACAATGAGGACTGTGGTGTAGCCAGAGAAGCCTTTCTAAACATTTATCTCCTAGGTATACCTATAAAAAAATTAAAACACCTTCATAGGTCAGGAAAATATGTATACTTTTGATAATTTTCTAGTTGCTTTAGGTCAGCTGGATATAGTTCTTGTTACAATAAAGTGGTCAAGAATTTCTTTTCAATTTTTCTAGATATTTTCCAGGTATGATGTTTTCCAAAGAGCCCACATTGCAAATTGCACGTAACAATATAAGTTCAAGATTTTTGAACTCGTCTTTATTATAAGTTATATGTATGTTGTAGCTTTAAAAAGTTTAGCAATTGTTATAGCAGAGAAAGAACAATTCTTTAGTTGTATTATTAACACAATCACCCAAGCTATTTCTGAATCTAAAAATTCCTACATATGTAAAAATAAAAGTTAAGTGAGAGAAAAAATATATACACATTCACCAAGATAGTGTACTATGGGAGCATTATGATAAAGTACATGCTAACAACAACAAAAAATCAAATGTAGACTGACTCAAGTATATTTTTCAATATATAATTCTATAATTTCATTTGATCATATAAACCTATTTTTTTCTTAAGGGATATCAAATGTAATAATACATTCAAATATGTTCTCCTTTCTTGATAATTTTTACTAAACATATAAATAAAATTATTGTTCATGTAACATAAATATTTTAATGCATTGTGCTCATGTTATGTGATGATCAAGAGCCTAGCAAATTTATGAGGTACATGATCTATGAAATCAGCTTTTCTTCCCTAGTAAAAAAACATGCATATGATATTTGTAAATTAAATAAATTAAAGCTAAAATTAAATAAACATGATCAGTGACTACTGTTAGTTATATTTTCTATAAATTTGTAGATATGTAATTTCTTTCATTTTTCTTTAAGTGTTAAACTCATGGATGTTCATCACTAACATAGACATTAGTTACCTTAAGTTTCATTTAGATTAAAAAAATACATTTCTTTAACTGAATTTAACCAGAATGTAGAATTTTATTTTTATTATGTTATAATCTAAATTCATCATGTAACATTTACTTTAAAATAAATAGAAGAAAAACTTAGATAAATAGTTTGCCTATAGAATGCTATGTTGTATAGTATAACTTTTGAATATGTTTACACCTAATACTTTAAGAACATTCATAGGTTTTGGGGATTATCTAAAATATTACATTTAAATATCATATATATGCATATGATATGTATTTGTGTGTTTTATTATATATGTATATTAGTGTTTACTTTTCAATTAAGACTTGTAAAACAAGTCATATAAAGAAATAAAAATATGTTATTCAAAATATTTTTCATTATTCTTAGTATCAATAAAAAATTTTGTTAAGATTCTTTTCCAACATTTTTCTCTGAATACCCTAAGATAAACAGGATCCTAAAATGTAATTCTAAATAAAATTCTACATAATAACATTAATTTTTATATATAATTTGAGAAATAAAATAATTTGAGCAATAGAATATTTACCTAAATTAATTGTTGTTTTTGAACTTCTCTAAGTACTTACACACATCCAAGCCAATAGCAACTTCTAAATAAAATCAATTTTTAAAATAAAAAGATTAGAAATAATGAAAAAGTGAAAAAGGGTTTTATATTTCTGAAACACATTATTTATCCTTGGTTCAAACATTGCTTTCTGTAAACAGAATCTCTTGGGAGTCAATAATATAATGAATAATACTCATTAGCATCAGCCTGCATTTATATATGCTGACACATTTTTCATGTCACTTGTAATCTGCCTGTATTTTGCAATGCAAAGGAAACCTATTTGGTTAGAAAATTACAGAGGCATAGAAAAGAAGATTACCATCTTTCTGGGCAGCCTTTATTTATAAGGCAATTCCTTTAGCAGTATTTCTCATTTGATTAGTTTAATGTAGGAGTGGAAGTATAAATATTTAAGTATATTATGAAAACAAGATGGTAATAATTATTGGAAAAGCTTTTATTTTTATGATTAACTTCTCCTAAAATGGAATTGTTAGAATAATTTTTGAAGGATACAGAGAGAGTTGGGTTAATAGTGCATGGTACCTTCTGTTTTACCAAAAGAAACCAAATCAAAAGAATGTTGCTGTATAAGAAAAACATACATTTGAAGTCAGTCAAGCTATCATCCTTCATTAGCCTGGAAACTCTGAATGGAAAAAAGAACAGCGTCTAGTTCATGAACTATTAGCAACTATGAAACATTGTGCAAATCAAAACAGATATTATTTGAAGGAAGATTACATATTAACATTCAAATAATAAGGGATATAGCACACATTGTTATAACAATTCAGAATTTTTATTGTGATTAGTAATGAGTACATCATCTAATTTGCTCTGTACAATGATCTTATGAACATCTTTGGTTTAAAGAACTACATGAGAGAAAAATATCAGAATAGTGATAACAGATACACATAGTTTTCTGGGAGCTAATCTAGTGTTCTTTTATTCATGTCAGGTTTAGAACTCCCACACCTTCCAGGTGATAATAGCTTTACTTGGGTACAACACCAAGGAAAAAAGAGGCAGAATTTCTATTAGTAAATCAGAATGAACCAGAGAAGGTACCCAGAAACGGCAAACTTCCTGCAACATTGGGGTCTATTTTCTGTGTACATGATTCATAGATACAAAACACTTTTATTGTTTTAAAAATCAGGAAAATGAAACAGATGATTGTTTTTATGCCACAAAGCAAGTCTCAGTAAGTTTAAAAAGATTAATATCATCATATCAAGCAAACATCTTTTCTTATCACTATGATATGCAACTAGAAATCAAATACAAAAATAATACTGGAAAATTCACAAATATGTGGAGATTAAACAACATGCTCTGATAAACAACACATCAAAGATGAAATCAAAATAAAAATAAAAAATGAACTTGAGACTTTCATTTCTTAGTCATTTTTACCCATTTTGGAAATATATAGGTATTATAGTAACAAAACAACTTTTTTCCCCCTCCTATATCTTTTTGAGACAAAGTGAAATAAATTTCCTCAACTCTAACCTGCAAATCAGAATTTATTTAACAACAGAAATAATATTATGAATGTTAGTTTCATAGCATAACCAAATAATTATATCATATGTATAGTATTTGTGTATATCCATGGAAACTTAGCCACAATGTACAAAATAATTTTTTTATCCATAATGTTTTCCAAATTATTAATTATATTTTGGGAACACAATTACTGCATTAGTAAACAGAGTATTGTTGAACACTTATGACTGCAATAGACTTAGTCATTAAAAAAATTTTTTAATTTTATTGTTTTGAGTCAAGGTGAAAGAGAACCCATGGAAGAGAAGGGGGGAGGGCCCAAAGTGGTCTCCATAGATACACATCATTAGTAGTGATGCAGTTTCATTTTATACAGGTGGATATGGGATTGCACAGGGCAGGAACTGAACCTGGGACTTCCCACATGGGAGATGAGAACCTTCACCGCTATCCCGGCAGTTACCAGTTGTGTAGCTGTTCAGCATATGGGGTTGCATGAGTCTGGACCACGGGTCAAATTCTGGACTTCGGGATTGTGAGGTAGGCACTCATCTGCTGAGCTCTCCTGGCATCCCTTAGACTTACTCATTTTGTATAATTCTAACTATAATAAAGATTTTTATATAAAAAAGTATAAGTTATTTTAATAATTTTAGTTCTACTAAATTGTAAAAATATTCTTACATAAGAAATAAATGATATATTGGGGAAGCCGGGATGGCTCAGTGGGTTAGGCGCTCACTTTGCAGCCCCGGGGACCGAGGATCGAATCCCAGCTCCGGCCCGTGTGGACCCATATGCTGAACTGGGGAGTGCCCCCCAGTTCAGTTCTCACCTGGGCGAGACCCCAGCCCAGTTCCTGCCCTGTGCAGCCCCACCCACCTGTGGAATGAAACTATGTGGAAAAACCAATGATGTGCAACTATGGAGACTGTTCTGGGCCCTCCCACTTCTCTCTGTCTCTGACTGTATCTCTCTCTCTGTCAAAAACAATAAATAAATCTTAAAAAAAAAAAAAGAAATGATATAAACATTTCATATTTTGCTTGTAGATTGTACATTAATCAACACATATTTATCTTTTTTACTTTCATGACTATTATACTAAACATTTAATAAACTTTAATTACACATCAAAACCTACAGCAAATAAAATATATTGTATTAGCTAAATTAAAACTATAAAATTTGTATCCAAAAAAAACAAACACATTTTGATATTTAAAAACAGCCAAGTATTTAAAAAATGTGTATGCTAAAAATTCAATTAAATTCAATGATTAATTTAATAATCAATGGAAATTTTAATCAATATATTTCTGAGTCACACAACTATGATTTTATTTATATAAATTAGTGACCCTCCCGACAGCAGTTCTATGTCTCATTTTATTTTATTAAATTTGTAACATTTTCATATTATATATCTTTTTACATATACTATCAAATTTCCGATAAAGCAATAATTTTATGTGGTAGAATTTATTTCTATAAAGCAGAAAACAAAATTATGTTTAAAAACTCACTGCTGCCATGTAGAAGATCTAGACATCAAACTCAAACCCAGTCATTTAGCTTCCATTTGCTAATCATAAAGATTTGTCCCTTTATTTAATAATTTGTACATAATATTACTCCCAGAAATGTACTACACAGGTAAATTAAATAATATCTAAAAATAGCCAAAAATTTTAGTAGTTTCTAGACTCTGTTTTTGTATAATACTTCGACAAAAATTGCCACCTTAATTATAGAAGTGGTAAATGATCAATTTTCCTCAAATGTATTATTATTAATATAATTTTTTAAAGATTTATTTTATTGCTTTTGACAGAGACAGGGAGAGAGAGAGAAGAGTAGGGCCCAGAGCAGTCGCCATAGTTGTATGTCATCAGTTCTCAACATGGTTGTGCTCAACACAGGTGGGCAGGGGCTGCAGAGGGCAGGAACTGGTCTGGAGGCCTCCCATATGGAAGGCACAACCCTCAAGCCAGGGGCCAAACCAGTGGGCAAGATCCAAACTTGGGGCCTCCCTCATGGGAAGCACATCTCAGTTCAGCATATGGGTTCACACAGGCTGGGGTCGGGCTTTGATCCTCAGACCCCAGGGCTGCAAAGAGAGTGCTTAACCCACTGAACCATCCCGGCTTTTCCTATTATTAATATTATGATTATTTGGTAATAGCATCATAAGTCTGTGTCTCCTGAAATTCCATTTAACAAAGTATATACAGTACATAGTGTTTTTAAACCTTCAGTATATATTAATGTGCACTTTTGATTTTATGGTGAATGGCTAGCATAGCAGACATTAACCTTGTATAAAAAAACAACTATTGCCTTTCAGAGATCTGAACAAAAAGTATTGAGAACACTGTTTGTATCAAGGACTCATCTATATTTGTTATTAATTAATTATGTTATTTTGCCATTCAATATTTTATGCTTAGGTGTTTCCCAAAATGACAAATAGGAGGAACACGTATTTTATGTTTTTAAAATTCCACCTTAAAGTTTTTTAATATAAAGGATGATATTAGAGTTAAAAAGAGAAAGCTTCTGTCTCCAAGGTAACCAATCTAAATTAATAGAAACCCTACAGAATTTCATGTTCAGAATATAATGTAAAAAGTTCAACATTTATTTCAGAAATAAAAGCCAAAATTATTGTATTTTAGAATTGGTTTGGAAACATTTAAATTTCAAAAGTTTAGACTGAGAATTTCAATTTAAGTTAAGCATCAATATTTCTTTCTTTAAGAAAGAACATTTTATAATAAAATTTCAACTTGAGGCAGAAATGCCACTGGGTTTTCTCAATAATTTAATTATATATAAAATTGAACATGAAATTTACATATAATAATTCTCCAATGAATTGTTCTGATGGAGATCTAACACTGACTCATTGTTCCTAAATATTATGTGAACTTCACTTACTCTAAGGTATATATTTATTCATCCCTTCATTTGTTGTATTTATTATCTATCTATCATCTATCTATCTATCTATCTATCTATCATCTATCTATATGTTTACCTTCCTATCTATTATCTGTCAATCATCTATTTACCTATCATTTATCTATCTATCATTTATTTTCCTCCCATATTTTAATAGCAGAATCACAAAGGTAGTAAATGAATAGATCTGAGGTTTGATCACACTTCTCATTCCAGAGTTTAAACTCTTAGCCTTAAGCTATATTGCTTCCTAGAGAGGGTGATGAAATGTGAGTGATGAAGTGTGAGTGATTGTAAGAATTTACAAGGAGGACAGGAATAATCCAGTACACTTGTTATTTATTAATCTTAAAGGAGTGCTGCAAAGAAAGGTTTTAAAATTTCTGAGACACCTAATATTAAGACAAAAGCACAAAAATAAAACACATGAAAATAGTGGAAAATTAATTGAAACTATAGAAATGAAACTAGTAGTTTCCAAGGGTAATAATGGTAAAAAAGCTTACTTTTCTATAGTTTACCTTTAAATAAATTGATAAGTGTATGTCTGTGCATGTACAACTGAGAAAAGAGGAAAATTTAATGTTACACATAAAAGTTCATTTATATTCAAATATATTAGTCAATAATAATTAACAAAGAACTGGTCAAAATAAAGTTCATTAGTTTGGATGGATCACCTTAAGCATTCATTTTTTAAATTGTTACATAGGTTTCTGTCACAAATTGGAGGAACTCATTCCACTGCCTATTTTTAGGGAGTGGTTGATGAAAAGAATGAAGAATTAAATTGTTAATGCATTGATTAAGTATAACTAACTAAATACAGTCCTGTAATTCTGAAACAACATAATTAACTTGTGAACCACTCTGGCTGATTAATAAGTCAGTTCAAAAGGAATGTTGATAAGAGAACCAAAGTACCTAGATCCTAAAGCCTAAAGAGGACAAGCAAACTCTTCCTCAGCCCATGGTTAGCATTCTTTTGGAGTCATGAAAATAAATGTATCTGTAAACCCACGATAAGAAGAATTGAGCATCACCCTAAAATAACACTAATTTGTGAGAAAAGAAAACATAATTAAATCCAAACGCCAAATCTCCCTAGATTATCACCAGCAGGATCCATTATGTAAAATTATCCTAAAATAAGGCTCTTAATTTCTGAATTCTCATGGCCAGAATACATGTGAAACACATTTATGCCAAATTTCTTTATACTAGATAGCATTAGGTAAAAAAAAAAAATTATTTTAGTGTCATGGGATTCTGTTCATACTTTTATATATAGAAAATGGATGGTGTTTGGCATAAAATATTTATATACTGAATTCATGAGATACATAAATAATACTGAGAAGTCATCATCTAGTCTACACTCACATAACTACTCTACCTATAAATCGATATACTGTTAGAGATATGAAGTAATTTAAGACTTGCTTTCTGTTTTCATAAGAATTAGAAATATAAGAATGATGATGCTAAACTACCAATATTGTATAGAGACTTAGAGCTCAATTTATTAAGTTCTTTTTCAGAACTTCTAAAAAAAACAAAAACAAACAAACAAACAAAAACCTTGTCCTTGACTGATGGGGCCGATGTTTTGTTTTGTTGTTTGTTTGTTTGTTTTTGGTAAGGTGAGGCAGTCTATTTCATATTCTGAATATTTCTGATTATCAAAGAGTTCTTCCAACTAAATTCTGATAGAATTCGTGAGTTTTTCAAGTTTCTCCTGGTAGTCTTGTAAATGGCACCCAATCTTTTGACTGCATTTTAAAATCTTTCTATTTTTGCTTGTTCTTTATGTTCTACATGTAGAAATGCTTGACATTTTTGTTAAAACACATTGTCCTATGGGAATTCTTCTGTTTATCTCTTTCTTTTACAGCAAAAGTAGGCTAAATTGCTCTAAATTTTCTTAAGAATGAGTGTGTTTTCACCCATACATGAAAGTCTCTATACTTACCATTGAAAGACATGCAAGCAAAGAAAATAAACAATTGAAAGAAACAAGGTGGGTATAAATAATCAATAATAATACAAGGCAGTAATTTGTGTCAAATACATTATAGCAATGTTTTTTATATGCAGGGTTGTAATGTTGTAAGGCTTAATTTGTCTCACACAGGATACATAGCAATTTGAACATTTCACCTATAATGTCATATAGTGTGCTTGATTGATATTGTTATGTGACAGGATTACAAGCTTATGGTTTTGTTATAAAGAATTTGGTATAGATTACCATCTCATAAAAAAGGAGTGCTATTTCTGCTGGGGTATTACTTCTGCTGGACTCAGTATATTTAAAGGAGAGAAATAGAACCTTGCAAAAAGATAACTGAAAAAGATGTATATATGAAACACAGTTTAAAGAGATAAATCTTAAAGGTGGGGAAGAAATTTTGTGCTAGGAAATGTATTAATAGAATTAAGCTGTATGCACGTGTGAGAGAGACAATTTGATGTAAAGGAAAGACAAGGAATAGATTATCTTAAAATTTAAGAATACTTAAATGGAATACATATTATTTTGGACATATGATTATATACTGTTTTTTTAATCTCAAAGACAGTATTTGTATAACTTATCCAGGTTTTTGATTAGGTTTAAATTGGCTAATTACTGTATTTTAAAATAAAAGGTTAATTCATCAATAATTGTGGGAATTCTTAGTCTCCTTTCATCCTAACACTCTCTCTCTCTCTCTCTCTCTCTCTCTCTCACACACACACACACACACACACACACATATTTTGCTTTTCTGACACAGAGATAGAAATTATATTTCTACTACTGTATATGTTAAAGTAGTAAAGTAGTTATACAGTGAGTCATATAGATACTATTAATGCATACAATGTGTTTTAACTATTAGTTAATCAAATTTGATCCTTTCATAATGTGAAATGATATATTAAACAATGCAATTGTGTAGAAGACCCTAAACATTCTATTGTATAATTTGACTCTAAGAATTTACTTTTAATATTTCTGAATAATGATACACAAAGTAATTATGATGCTGGCTTCATTTTAATTTCTTGTGAAATATTTATGCAATGCTATCATGAATATACCACAACTAATTTAAAGCTAATTATTAAATTCGTTATTTATTATGCATTAATTATTAACAGACTTAATTTAAATTCAAATGGAAAATATTTTTGAAAAAAAAAACACATGAAAATTGCCAAAATTTAATTCAACATGTATTAGTAGCCTTTAATGAATAAAGTTTTTGATGGGGAGAGAAGGAGAGATGATCAGTTAGTACTAAGGAAGATATAATTAAAATACTTAAGGTTTAATAGTAAAAAAATTAGTTACCTGAGGGTAAGGAAGAGGCAGGAGTGGGCATCAAATATATGGTGATGGAAAGAGAACTGACTTTGGGTGGTGAGCATATGATGCAATTACATAGATGATGTAATGTACAATTGTACACCTTAAATCTATGTAATTTTAACCAACCAATGTCACCCCAATAACTTTAACAATTAATAAAAATAAAATATAAAGCATAATAGTAACAATTGAATTAGAAAATGTATTTTAAACCTATGAATGACCTAAGAATTCTATAAAATATTGTTTGATTTGGGGCATTTTAAATTATTTCATTCTTTTGTAAAAAAGTGTTTATAAATTTAAAAAATTGACACCATATGTGTTGTCAAGATTGTAGAACTGGAAATTTCATAAACTGATGGTAGGAGTGTAAAAGACCACAACTTTGAATTGTTTAGCTGGTTTTTATAACATTAATTGTATATATACAATGTGATTTAGCAATGCACTCTTATTTAAAAAAAAGACATAATATATATCCCCACAAAGTCTTTTACAGTAAAGTTCCTTAAATCCTAATAATATACAAGGACCAAAGTGGAAACAACCCAAATGTCCATTAACAAGTGATTAAAAAAATTATTTTTGATATATTCATAAAATGGAATTTAACTAAGCAATAAAAACAAACCATTGATAAAGAGAGAGAGAAAAAAAGATGACTAAATGTCAGAAAGTATTATATTGAGAAAGAGGAGCTACCATTGGGTCAAAGTAGGGGTGGAAGGCTCAGAACAACTATAAGAGGCATGAGAGAAGGGTCTATGTAGTGGAAATATTCTATGTCAAGTTTTGGTTGATAGTTACATAAAGGTGTAGTTATTAAGTGTTATCAAAAAGGATACTTAAGTTCTGTGTACTTTATGTTATATAAATTATACCTCAACTAAAATTTACAATGAAAAAGCTTCTTAATATAACTTCAAGTCGTTTCATATTTAATAAATATGTTCATTTCTATATATTGAAATATTTTTCAGGTTAAACATATATTTCTGAAATTTTGCTTGTAGAGTGATTCTTTAAAAATACAAAAATATTAAGTTGGAGAGTTATTTTTTTCAATTAAGATTTTTGCTTTAAAAAGGATTGATGAAGTTCAGTGTAATATTAAATGAAAAATATTGGAATATAGAGCTTTATTTTAATATTTTATTTGTATGTTATATTTTATCTGTAAAATGGTGAACTTATAACTTCGTTTTATAGTTTTCCTTTTTATCATAATTTATTTAGGCTTTGACCAGCCTATGATCACAATTTATTTGCCATTAAGTAGATTTTATTTATTAATGTGGCTACATCAGAAAATGTCAATTTTGGCACATATGAATAATATTTGAAGAAAAATAGATGAAACAAATACAAAATGAAATGTGGAAAGCTATTATTGCCCAAGTAATTTAGTTAACTTCAAAAAGAAAGACGTCTTGCTTAAAAAAATATCATCCCTCTAGAGTAGATACTATTATTTATTATACATAAAGTAAATCCAAAATAAAAATTATATTAAATTTTACTGTATAGAGAGCTATGGGAGTCTACAGAAGGAGAGGCTTGACTTTTTAATTTAGAGATGAATATATAAAAGGAAAACTAAGTGACTCTTGACTGACCCTTGGTTAAACATGGTACTATGACATTTATAATTTCCTATTATGCTTTCTGGATTTTGTATTTTCCTTAGGAAGAAGTGTGTGTGTGTGTGTGTGTGTGTGTGTGTGTGTGTGTGTGTGTGTGTATGTATTGAATAATCTCCCCCCCACCCCAAAATAGAACATTTCACTAAACTTTCTTCAAAAAATAATAAGTGTGTGGCCACTACATTTTGGACATTTGTTTATATTAAGTCACCAATCAGACAGAAGATATTCTGTACCTCACAAAATAAATAAATAAGCACAAAATTTGACTAATTTCTATGTAAATGAAACAACTATATTAAAGACATTTTTCTTGGTCTTTTTGTCACAAATAGTAAGTTAAAAAATAAGGAACATATCTAAAATATATGCAGCAGAGAATTTAACACATGTCTTTTATATCTTACTCCAAGTAACCCTAATGAATTACTGTAGGTATCCCTTGAAAGGTGAATAAATTTAATAAGATTAAATTCTAATAAGCCAAACTTTAAAAGATATATTTCTGGCAGAAGCTCACACACCATAGAAAATGTCCAAATGCATTTAATGTGGATATAATATGAAAACCATTCTATTAATATGTCTATTTGTGTCCTAGCTTAAATTGTTTTTCACCTATCTTTGTTCTTATTCTCCTTATCCTTACTAAAAATACATAAAATTAACAAGATTTTTAGTTCTTGATGTTTCTTCTTTTTCTTAGTCTTAGAATATTATCTTAATTCATTCTTTGTAATTTTTTTTTGTTGTTGTTTTTTGACAGAGAGAGACAGAGAGAAGGGGGAGGGCCCAGAGCAATCTCCACAGTTGACAGCATTAGTTTTCCATATAGTTTCACTCCACAGGTGGGTGCTGGGCTGTGCAGGGCAGGAACTGGGCCGGGAGCCTCCCACATAGGCCCTGACAAGAACTGAACTGGGGGCAAAACCCAGTTCAGCATATGGGTTTGTCTGGGCCAGAGCCGGGACTTGATCCCTGGTCTCTGGGGCTGCAAAGCAAGCACTTAACCTGTTGAGCCATTCCAGCTTCCTCGTTCTTTGTAATTTTTAAAAATTATATTCTGAAGCCAATTGTGACAGGAGACATAACATTTGAATTGAACTCGGAGAAAGATTAACTAGAATACAGAGAAAGCTTTCTTGATAAGCTGAGAGAGTGAGAGAATGGAACGAGGAAACACAGGGCATCTAAATGTGGTTGTGACAGTCATATTTAAAGTTATCCTGATTGCTATAATGTATTTAAATCAAAGAAGATATTTTTATTTGTTCAACACATTTACCATAAATAGCTTTAGGGAAGCTTGTTTATCAATGAAGTGCATAAAAGTTTTGTTTCATTTAAATATATTGTAAATATGAAGAAGAATTAAATATAAGATAGAAATTACATAGAGCTACTAGGAAGCCATATTAAAGCATAAACTAAGTATGAATTAAAATAATAAGGGCTTTATTTGTAATATGAGAAGGATTCCAGAGTGGCAGTCCCCAACATTTTTGGCACCAAGGGCCAGTTTCATGGAAGACAAATTTTCCACAGACTGGGGTGGTGGGGTGGATGGCTCGGGACGATTCAAGTGTGTTGCATGCATTGAGTATTTAATTTCTATTATTATTATTACACTGTAATATACAATAAAATAATTATACAACTCACTTGCCACCATAAAGCCTGTTACCAGATACAGCTTATCATCACTTACCAGCCATTTTTAGGGTTTTGATATGAGTCTGCAAGCAATTGATTTATTATGGACTCTGTACAGTCACGCCTCTGTGCTAATGTTCATCTGTATTTGCAGCCACTCAGTTCCAGGGCTAGCATCATTGATTGTCCACCTCAGATTATTGGGCGTTAGCTTCTCAGAAGGAGCATGCAACCTAGATGCCTCACACGTGCAGTTCCCAATAGGGTTTGTGCTCCTATGAAAAGATAATGCCCCTGCTGTTCTGACAGGAAGTGGAGCTCAGGCAGTAATACAAGCAATGAGGAGTGACTGTAAATACAGATGAAGCTTCACTTGCTCACCGCTGCTCACCTGCTATTCAGCCCGGTTCCTAAGAGGCCATGGACCCGGTTTGGGGTTTAGGGCAAGGTCACCAGATGTCCTGCTTTGGGCAGGACAGTCCCAATTTTTAACAATTTGTCCCGCGTCCCGCGGCGTTTTAAAAAAGTCCCAATTTTTGGAAAGAATGCACGACAAGCTAGGGAACGGCGGGAGATAGACCAAATTTTTAATCAAGAACCCCCCCCACCCCCCCTCTTCCCCCTTGTCAATGGTGTCTCGCTTTACTAATGTTAAAATCTGGTCACCTTAGTTTAGGGACACCTGATTTCTATGTTTTATCATGTCACACAATAGAAATTCTAAACTAAGCCATTTAACGAAAAATATTTTTGAATTAAAACTTTTAAAGCTTTATGTGTAAATAGATTTAATTTTTGTTGTATGAGTATGCCCTTCATTCATAGTAGGTTACTTCACATAGTAAAGTGAGATGAAAAGCTTACTATTTTGTGCCACTGAAACCACATTAAATGTACTAATCCAAAGAGAGATACAATAATAGACATGATGTGCAAGGTGTTTTTCCTTCTGTCCGATTAGACCACCTAATTTGGCTTGGGAATGCTCAGTGCATGCTGTTTCCAGATTTTGTGCATGTTGTGTGGCACTTTGGTGAATTATTTCCTCATCTAATGATTTAGGATATGTATATTTAGTTTTTCTCTTCTACTAATTACCTTAAACATACTGAAGATATCTGTATTTTTAAATTCATCAATTTTACAATCAAGCTCTTTTTATAAACATAAAAAAATTAATAAAATTAATTTCTTCCTTTCACGTATACCCTGAAGCCATATTTGAATTTCTATTAGCAAGCTTTGAGATCTCAGGGAGACTACATTCTGGTCATTTTGATCCTCACAACTATTCCAAACTGCCCCTGAAACATTTAGCATCTGTTTGTTTATATCTAATGCTTTTGAGTCCATGGAATCTCTCAGAAATTCATCTGTATTCTTTTTCAATCTTAAAAATGAAAAATATGATCTCACCCTTTTTATGCTCTGGAAAAGTACTGTAAAATAGAAACAGAATTTTTAAACAACAAAAAATCAAAACAAAAACAGTAGTAGCAGTTTTTTCTTTATAACCATTACTTACTAAATATTGAATTTTCTTTTATTTCTGGAGCTTGAATGCCTCCATATAGTGCAAACACTACAAAGTTAAGTTTTGTTTCCTCTTCCCCATAGACTTATCAATTCATGAGTCAAAATACTGTCTCTAAATCAACAGTGTTAGTCAAGAGTGTTTGTTCCTCTCAAGTTAAGAATTCTAATTTGCTGGCAGAAATTATTGATGCTACTCTTAGTAAGTAGCTGTGGGAATTCTCTGTATTATCAGTATTATCAATATATTCATTTGTTTTATTGCTTCCCAGATTGCACATACACACATACACACATATATGTACATACTATATGCCATGGTCTTGTGAAAATACTGGAAGAGACAGATATAATTCCTCTTTCTTGGGAACTTTGTGTGTTTTAGTGATTCTGGAATAGTTTGGGATTTTAGAATAGTCTGGGATTCTAGAATAGTTTTATTTTTATTTATTTATTTATTTTTGTTAACTTCATGAGGGTTACACTCGTTAGTAATAATTACATAGGTTTTAGGTATACAACTCTTTTCATTACCATATATTTACCTCCCCCTTCTAGAATAGATTTACTATTAAGTGCTCACATTACATTTCTCATAACTTATAAATCCATACCTCTCTCCATGGTAATAGCCTATGAGGTTCTATTTTTAGCAGGTTGATCAATGCTTTTAATATTGATCCATAGCACCTAGCATTATATGATTAGTGACATATATTGTTTATATATTATTGACATATATTGTTTTATTGTTAAACCTCATTTCTAGACATTGTCCACAACAAGGAAGCTATTGTACTCTACAGAAAATGGCAGATAGAGATCTAGTTTCTAAGTACTCTTTCCATTTGGTGAAAAGGTCTGCTCCATTTCTTCTGTGGCTTATCCATCTTTTCACCTCCAAACTGGATCTGCTCAGTAGAGTCCTTGAGAAAGGATTTTACCTATTTCTTATACCTTTTACTGTATCATAAAATATAGACTTTATATTGTCATGTATTAAATTCTTGGATCCACTGTAAAATGTAGAAGTTTAATTATAACTTATCAATTATTGTTCAGAGCTTTTGGTGTGAGGCTGAGGCTCTCTTGTATCCTCAGAGTAGATGCAATGTTCTAATTTAATGAGCTGTCCCCTTACATTCTCCTCTTCCCTGGAGAGAAACATCAAGTATTTATTGTAACACTGTTGTCAACAGTTTCTACATCTGGAAGTATCTGCATAAAAAGCCATACTTCTTTTTTTTTTTAATATGTTTATTTATTTTTGACAGAGAGAGAGAGATACAGAGACAGAGAGAGAACTGAACTGGAGGAGCTCCCAGTTCAGCATATGGTTCCGCATGGGCCGGGGCCGGGATTTGATCCCTGGTCCCCGGCACTGCAAAGTGAGCGCTTAACCCACTGAGCCACCCCGGCTTCCCCAAGCCATACTTCTTATTTACTTATATACCGGTAGCTAAAATTGACAGCACATTATTTTGCAGCTCTATAATTCTATTTAATAAAAATGCTGTTTGTCTTCTCTGATCTCTAATGAAATACATTTTTTTTTCTCTTAAATCTGAATAAAGTTGTTTTAATGACTTTTAAAGAAAGAATCCATTTCTCTCTGGGATCTGGACTAAAATTCACTCCTCCAATTTTAAACAACCATTAAAAGTACATATATTTGTATTTCTGTTCAAAATAATTAATACAGTATTCTTATCTACAATGAAATGTAATTCTCTTGAATACTGAATGAACTTCCTTTGTAGTATTTGTATTTATTTTTTCTGACAATATCAACATTACTGCATAACAGATACTGCTGTAATAAATATAGAAATCTTAGAGTAGCATGATGTTTATAAAAGAAATGTCTATGTGTTTCTTGTTAGCAAAACAGTAGGTGATGACTGTGTTCTGTTACTTACTAAATAATCATAGTTTCAAGGAATAAGAAACAAACAAATGAGCAAGCAAGTAAATCAGTGATAAGAAAAACATTAAATAAAATAGAGTGTATTTTAGAGCATTACATTAATAGATCACATTAACTGTATACTTATTATCTGTCACATTCAGTTATGAATCCTTTAAAGGAGTTGGCTCATTTAATTCTCAAAATAACTATATTGAATAGATTGTTGATACCTCCATTTTACAAATGAAGTAACTGAGGTATTGAGAAGGAAGTAACTTGTCTAATGAGGGTATTATCAGAATGCAAAAGATTTCATTCCAGAACACAGGTTTTTAATCAATATGCTATAGGTTTGTTCACTGTAAAGTCATCACAGACAGGGTGTTTAAAATTTGGAGACAGGAGATGCTGGGATAGCTCAACAGTTTGAGCACTTGCCTTGCAACTGCAAGGTCTGGGGATAGAATCCTGGCCCCAACCTATGCAAAACCATGTGCTGAACTGTGGCACCATAGATAACCACTAGGATGGCAGTGAAGTTTCTCTCCTTCAATGCAGGAACCCCACCCTCCACCCCCAGTTTGGTTCCCACCACATATGGCCCCACATCCCCCTATGTGGAATGGAACTATGTTGCAATTAATGATGTACAAATGTGGAGACTGTTCTTGGCCCTCCTCCCTTCTCTCTCTCTCTCTCTCTCTCTCTCTCTCTCTCTCTCTCTCTCTCTCTCTCATCTTCTCTCAGAAAAAAAATTAAAAAAAATTAAATAGAATTGAAGACAAACTAAAATCATGTGTCTTTTACTGTGTTAAATGATCTGTGTTTCATAGGTGTAGATGATACATTTGTGTCATGACCAAGATGTAGGTCACAGCACTATCATTTTTGTGCTTGCTTATTTCTTATCTTTCAGCGTTTCAAGATTAGATATGTAACATAATATAGATACTTCCATCCCATCATGTGCAATCCAATTACCCTATTGCTAGTCAGGGAAATAGCTAATTTGAGAATACTCCACCTAATTAGTTTTTGCTCTGATGCTATACATAACAAGTGACGTTGTCATTGATTCTGAACTATAAATACTGAAAACTGTGATTATCTCCCAAGTAGTCATATATTTAATATATATGTAAAGGAACTCTGAGTAACCCATGTTGTGTTGAGCTTGCTTATCTCCATGATGTGCAAGGGCTGCTCTCACTATGAGCATCCTGTCTAGGATGTCTGACTTGCCTCGTTCTCACTCTGCATTTCTTCTGCTCACTAAAAAAAAAAATCTCTCCTAAAGGTTTTCAATAATTCTTTTTTTTTAAATATATTTTTTTTAATTTATTTTTGACAGAGAGAGAGAGAGAGAGAGAGAGAGAGAGAGAGAACTGAACTGGGGGAGCTCCCAGTTCAGCACATGGTTCCGCACGGGCCAGGACGGCTCTACAAAGTGAGCGCTTAGCCCACTGAGCCATCTCGGCTTCCCCAAGAATTCTTACAAGTATTCACAGGCACCTAAGGTGTAAGAAGACTGTGTGTGTGTGTGTGTGTGTGTGTGTGTGTGTGTGTGTGTAAATTTTTTCTATCTTTCTGTGAGGAAAGAAAGAAAAGCCACAGGGCTACAGTTTTTAGCGGTAGGACTTCCTTATATGTAGCACATAAGCCATACTGTAGCACATTGTTATTTGTACAAGGAGGGACAGGAGATCATCTATATGGCTGCTTCTTTCTCTTGATCTACTTTGAAAATTCTAATTAAATAAAATATCTGTGGGCTGTGCATATTTTCAAGACATTCTTTACCTGCTGCTCTGTATTTAAATCAGTGAGTTCATTATCTTCTTTTGTAGATGAAGGACAAGCTGAGTTATAATATCAAATTTATTTTTCAGGCTAAAGAAGCCAATCAAATATTTCTTTGTTCAATACCCATAGTCAACTGATTATGATTTTATACTGTGAAATGGGTTATTTCCTTCTTTATTTTCTGCTTCTTTATGCCAGGAAATTCCTTTGGATAGGCATCTTCACTTATTCCAATAAACCTTCAGTTGAGAGGTTTACTGTATTTAGAATTAACTACCATACTTCTTAAATACATTAATTTTCTAGAACACTGGCCTTGAAAAATAAAGGCATATTTTATATAAATCTATGCTTCAATGAGTTAGAGAATGGAATTAATTAAATTTGCCAAAAACATTTTTTGTAAATTTATGAACTAGTGGTCAGAGAAATACTTTCTCTACAAAATGACAAGTTTATAATTTTATTGCTCAGAGCTTTCCATTTGTGTCAGGATAACTTTTGGCTAACATCCCTAATGTTAAAAGGTGATCTTTGACATTTGAGAAACATTTTGCATATTTTTTTACAGGAAAATAAAAATAAATAATGTTTTTCGTTCTTTTTTTTTTTTTTTTCTAGCTCATTAGCAGAGGGCCAAGCACTTAGGAAGTATCTGCCTTAAACACCTCAGTGACTAGGCAGCTTAACCAATGCTTGAGTTGATTTTCCAGATACTATAAACAGGCCGTTTCTGTGAAAAGCAAGTTGTGTTCTGAAAAAAGTAAAATTTCAGGATAAAAGTATCAGGCATGGAAAGAATGTTTTTTTTAAGATAAATAATGTCTCATACATGAAATATTCATTATTTCCTAGACCAGAATGGATAATTTGCAATCATATCATGTGTACCTTTTAGATTCTTATTTGGGTAATTTGTTCAAATCAACTAGATTTGTCATTGAGTGATGCTTGTGGATCAAAAGTTACTACTTACTCAAAATGTTAAAAAAAAAAAAGTACTATCACATAGCTGAATGCTGTACCAGAATGTAATCTTTACAATTAAAACTGATTTACTTTGAGAAATCTAGAGTAGTAAGTGGGTCATAATAGTTACATAGTAATAAAAATATGATATTTTGCCATTTGCAACAGCATAGATGGACCTGGAGAGTTTTATGCTAAATAAAACAGACAGAGAAAACAAATACTGTATGGCTTCACTTAAAAGTGGAATCTGAAAATACAAAACAAATAAATAAAACAAAATAGAAACATTCATAGAAACAAACACCAAAGGGTGCTTACAAGAGGTGAAGAGGTGGACGATGGGTGAAAAAGGTGAAAGGGAGTACAATCAATAATATTGTGATAAGTTTGCAAGGAGATAAATGATTACTAGAATTAGTGAGGTGGTCACATTGTAAGGTGTAAAAATTTTGAATCACTATATTGTACACTTGAACATAACTAATATAATATTGTGTACCAACTATTCTTACATTAAAATGAAAAAGAAAACAGAATCAAAAGTTTAAGCCAATATGTTACTGATGATGGGTCAGTAATAAATTTTTTTTATGTCCTTGAGAAGTGCTTTGATCATAATTAATCTCTGACACTGCCCTTTTGCCCCATTCAATATGATATCAAAAATATCTTGCCTATGACACTAATCTACCTGCCCATTATCATTTTACAGTGCTCATCCCTCTTCTACATCTCACCTCTTAATACAGAGAAACATATATCTTGGCATATGAGAGTGTTCACAATCCTCTGAGTATACCTTGTTTTCATGCCTTTGTTCAGTATACTTTTTTTTTTTAAGTAGTAACTGTCTACTTCTACTTGTTAAAACACAATTCACCTTTCACAACCTATCTCAAACACCACTGGTAGCCTTAAAATATCTGATGTTTTATTGAATCAAACTTTCTTCCTTATTTTATGACAATTTTTAAAATAAAATTATTATATAATCATATTTTATTCACAATATGTGATTTAAAGCTCTATATTAACATTAAACTCCTCATACCTCAAAGGTATGAGATCTTCATATTTAATCCCCCAGTATTTAATAGAGTGTGTTGTACAAAGAAGGTTTTAAATATGTATGTTGTTAATGAGTTTGAGAATCAAAGAAAGGTATGCAGCTATTGATTTTCTGCAATAAAGAAAAGAGGAATAATTCATAAAAATGTAAAAATGTCAATGAAAATTCTCTGGTTACTTAATTTCTACAGACATAGGTATATTAAAAACTTAATAATATTACTCATAAAAATCATTAAAAAAATGTGTCCCATTACCTCATTTGCCAATAAATATCTTCTCTAGACTATTTGTCTCATTATTTAAAAAAGCTATAGCACTTGATTTCTCTGCTGTTCCTTTCATCATTACTATTTATGTGTCTATGCTCTCTGTAAAATCAAGTGGGAGGTTGAATCAAATTATGTAGGTATTTCAGTTTCTATTTAACGAATGATGTGTCATTTACTATCGCTACATAGCAAATAACCCCCAAACTTAATTACTTTAAATAATTTTTACTTTACTCATAATTTTGTGGGCCAAAGATTCAGGTAGTTTTTGGTTGGGCAATTCTTATTTGGGTCTCATGCGGCTAAGTCAGATATTACCAGGGTAACCTCTTGAAGCTGTGGTCACTTAAAGGCTCAAATTGGTTGGTCATCTAAGATGCTCACTCATATGGCTATCTTTCCATTGAAAGTTCAGCACGTCTATTAACATGTGTAGCTAAATACTATCTCTCCAGCATGTGAATCTCAGAATAGTGGAGTTTCTGATGTGCCAACTGAATGGCCCTAAGCCATCCAATAAGACAAAAGCTGCCTTGTAAATTATGGCATAACTTTGGAAATCTTCAAGCTTCAGGCATGTCATACCGTATCCTTCAGGTGCAAGCCAGTCATATGCTTGTATACCGTAGATTCAAAAAAAGATATTAGAGTCCAGGTCTGTCTGGAACAGTAAAAGTTTGTTAGAGAACATTTGGGGGGAAGCCGGGATAGCTCAGCAGGTTAAGCACTCACTTTGCAGCCCCAGAGACTGAGTTTCCAATCCCGGCCCCAGCCTGCGCAGACCCCTATGCTGAACTGGGGTGTGCATCCAACACAGGAGTCCCCCAGTTTGGTTCTTGCCCCCCACATTTGGCCCCTGTCTTAAGGGGACTTGCTTCCCATATGGGAGGTCCCCAGCCCAGTTCCTGCCCTGTGTGGCCTCTCCCACCTGTGTGAAATGAAACCATGTTGAAAACTAATGACGTACAATTATGGAGACTGCTCTGGGCACTCTACCTTCTCTCTGTCTCTCTCTCTTTGTCTCTGTCTCTCTCTCTGTCTCTGTCAAAAACAACTAAATAAAAAAAATTAAAAAAAAACATGGGATGAAAATGATGTTACATCCCTTTAATGGAAAATAACATTGATCACATTTTATAAACTTTGAATTTGAGTTTCAACTTAAAATACTAACTTCAAATGTATCGATCAATTTAACTTATCAGAATATAATACTGAACATTTTAGCAATGACTTCATCATGGAAAAAACAAAAAATCTATGACACATACTACATGTCCCTGACAAATTCTCAGGCACTGACAAAACTTTTATAATACCAGATGTAAGTTAATTGTTTTTACCTTGAAGAACAAGACAGTCACAAGCAAATATTTTAGAAGTTGTTATCAGACATATCTTGATATATTTATTTGGAGGGGAGAGATAAAACGCCACATAGTTTATTTCACTAATTTTGTCTCTTAGTATATTGGTAAAGAGGTGCTAATTTATTTCAGAGAGAGGTTTGTGAATATTTTTGAAAGAAAAATCAAAGGCAATTTAAAGTTACTGTCCTTATTATCACAAAACCCATATACTGCTGAAAAAGAATAATTATTCTATAAATCAACCTTGTTTCCTTGTTAACTATTTTAACCAATATAATATATTTTTCAGTATTTATTTCAAAATACTTTGTACTCATTTCTTCTTTTTTTAAAGCTTTTTATTGTTTTGACAGAGAGAAGGGTGGGAAGAGCAGTCTCCATAGTTGTATGTCACCAGCCCTCGACACAATTCATTCCACAAGTGGGCACAGGGCCGTGCAGGGTAGGAATCGGGCTGGAAACCAGGCTGGGAACTTGTCTGGGGGCCTTCTGCCTGGGAAGCACAGCCCTGATGGGGGCTTCCTACATGGAAAGCATGCCTGAGGCAGGAGTCAAACTGGGGGCCTCCTGAATAGAAGGTTCGTCTCGGCCAAAACCAAACTGTGGGCCTCCTACATGAGAAGCACACCCTAGCTCAGCACATGGGTCCATACAGGCCTGGGCTGGGACTCAATCTCCAGACCCTGGGGCTAAATGAGAGTGCTCAACCCATTGATCCATCCAGCATTCCCTGTACACATTTTTTCTTGCGTTTTACTCTAATTTATTTATTTCCTATTTTTAATCTTTATTTAGGTACAAGTGATATATAAATAATTGAACATTAATCTATACATCTTGAAGTTGTGGACATATGTATATACCCATGAAACCATCATGAAAACCAGTGTCTCAAATGTATCCAATTTCTCTAAAAGTATTCTTCTATCAAACTATCTTTGATCTACTTTCAATAACAAAAAATCACATATAGCCTGAATAAAAAATTGTCTTTTCTGAAAAATTTGAGTATCTTTTCCTATGTTAGTCATTTCAGTTTACTTAGTTTGAGGAATTTATTTTTATTTTTGCCCATTTTAATATTTGATTTTGTTTTCTTTTTTAAAAAAGTGTAGGCATGCTTTGAATAGTATACTTATCACATGCTTTGCAATATGTTTGCTAATCAATAATGTATCAATAGTTTCACCTTGCATATATTTAATAGATGAAAAGAAGTACATTTTATCTTAAAAAAAAATGTTTACTTAGTAAATTTCATTAAACATAAGGCATTGTTAGTATTATTTTTGTAAATAAAATTTAAAAATCTAGTATAAAACAGTAATGTAGATAAAGCCCATTTGATAAGTTATATTGATAACACGATAACATTGCATAGTTAATGTGTACAAAATTATGCAAATTTATATATTTCTAATACTAGTAGTTTTATAGCTGCAACTTTTTAATGTACTCTAGTAGTAGATGTTAATGCAAAAACAATGCATGTCCTTTATAATAATTGTAGTTTTAAGAATCTGATATAAAATTATATATATATATATATATATATATAATATAAAACAATAATTTTGCCATGAGTGTTGTTAAAAGAAAAGCTACAAATATCCAACCATAGAAAGTCTATATTATGGTCTATCCATATTGTGGAATATAAGAGGGCTTTCAAAAAAATCCAGCCATAAATGCCTCTATCTTTCATATTATGTGGCTGGATACTTTCCAGACAGCCCTTGTATGTTACGTGGCCAGACAGTCCTTGAAATGGACCAGGGCTCTGAGACTTGACCTGTAAAGATGACCATGTTATATTCTCCATATAGTCAAGCAATT